>VZTB01016548.1:292287-342323 GCA_013397245.1 Thryothorus ludovicianus
CATGTTCGGGCAGGGCCGGGCCGGGCCGGGCCGGGCGGAGGGGCCGCCCCCGCAGGTGAGCGGCTGCGGCAGCGCCCGCCCTCCGCCGGCGGCGGGCATGGGAACGGGCCGGGCTGGGCTGCAATGGGACGGGGACGGTGCCCCGGGGTGATGGTGCCCGGGCGGGACCCGGGAGCGTCGCTCCGCACCGGCACGAAAGGCTCCGGGAGCGGCCGAGAGGAGCGCGGGCATCGCTTCTGTGTGCCGGAATCAAGAGTCATTAATTCCTCTCGAGAAAAAAAACAAAAAAACAAACATGAGGGAAAACGTAATTCATATTTCGCCAAGTTTTCAATTAGCTGCACTCCGCACCTGCTGCCAAGGCAGGGTTTGTCAGGGTGTAGCCGTCTATCCCCAGCACAGTTGTACCACTGGAGAACACCCCACAGGGCTCACACCTCAGAGAGACCAGGTTATGACCAAATCACATAAATAAATAATTAGATCTAAATAATTAAACTCTTTAATTTGTTCGTTAACCTAAAATTCGTAAGCAAAATAAATATTTAAAATTTTAACTTGCCTCTTCCATTAAAGAAAACCAAACCCAATGAAATCGCGAATAGAAATGAAGTACTTGGGGGAAAAAAAATGCATTACTTTGGCCATTATCTGTATCAAAATCGTATCGATCACGCAGCTTCAGGGTTAAGGGGATAACCATTAAGGAGAGATTAACAAAAGAAAGGAGCCTGTGGAAGGAAAGGAACAAGGCAAAGGAAGGCAAAGGTATACACGGGCCGAGGGAGTGGCAGGACAAACAGAACGACTGGGTTGACATAAAGGAACAATGGGCACATTAACGGGAACAGTGGGTGTATAAGGTTAAAAAAAGAAAGAATTTATTAGCTGCACACCGACAATGTGGCTCGTGATGTGAGGAATAGGGGTGGGTGGCAGGACGGGCTCACGCTCCAGTGCTCGGAGTGCAGCTGCTCCGAGAGGAGAGCCAGGCATCCAGTGACTGAAGGATGATTCCCTCTTCTGACACCAGCCAAGAAGTCATGATTGTCTCCACTAAATCGAACATTTTAGCTCAGTGAGGGATAGCATAAGGAGTTGTGACAAGCACGCTCCCAGAGCTATTTTGGTACAAATGCAAGCCCATGTTTTCCAGCATACAATACCTGTTTACATACATTCCATTTTCTGAATTGTGAGGCTCATACATTCCAGCTCACAGCGTTCATAATGCTGCCAGATTTCCTGTGCAGTTCTGCACTTCAGCCCATTGTCAGTAGCCAGTCACAGCTAACTTAAAGAACATTTCTATTAACAATCACCCCAGAATAGACTTTAAATGGCTTTTTACAACTTTTAGAATTACATGTTTTAGGGACAAAGTTGTAAAAGCTAAAACAGAAGGTCCAATTTGCTCCTCTGAGCATAGTATCGTATGTTTGAGAACAGTTGTGCTTTTAATATCTGACTGTAAAGTAAAATAAATATTTTAAGTTAAATAGATAGCATATTAAGGAAAATTAGAGAATTTAAATATATGAGTTTAACATTCAACAAGTACTTTACCTGTAGTTTTCAAGATTCAGGGTCAGTGGTTTGAACCTCAACTGAGCTTATTTATTCAGTAAAAGTAATTACTGAATGTGGGCCCAAAATTAGATTGACGCTCCAAAATCCTCAGGACTGCTTGGAACTTAGGGACACTAATTTTAAAAATAATGAGGTATTAGCAGAGCTTCAGTAAGCATTAAAAAAATTCTACAAGGATTTTACCTAAAACCCCACTGACTCTTTTAAAATTACTTTTTTCTGTATAAGTGACCACATACATTCATGTAGCATTTCAGGTGAGACTGCATGCTATGGAAAACAATCCTAAAGACCTTCTGGCTTTGAATGCAAACATTTCATGTTACATAGTCTCAACAGAATAAACAATAAGTCTGGCCACACAGGAAAATCAATTTGTGTGGATCAGGACGAGTTTGGCACATGCAAACCTGGAGCAGCTGACAATTTGCAGACACTGTTACAGAATCTCTCGCTGGGACAGAACTCTGAAGTCAAAGGTAATAATTTCCCCCTGTATTACCAGCAAACTAAACTCTCAAATAATCTTGTTTAAAACAGCACTTCTGTTAAATTCTTACTTTATTTCCAGTTACTTGTATAGTCCTGTATAGGATGGCAACTGGCAGCTCACACCAACAGAGGAAACACCTCATAACTTCGCTCCTACCTACAGGATACAAAAGTAAAATGGGATAAAATTCCTTCCACTCTGCACAAGGTAGTCTTTCCAGATTAGAGCAGTTATGTAATAACTATGAGAGCTGTTATCACTTACAGAACAGGAAATGGCTTAGCATTAAGTGGTTTGTCCATACTCACTTATTAAATCAGCAAGAGATAACTAGAAACAACATCCTGACCTGTTGAACACACATCCAAACAATGCAGCATTTTCCCCTCTATCAGCAGATCACCTGCTCTAAAAGCTAATGCACTTTGTTTTTGGTTAAAATCTAAGGTCCAGGCAGCTCCAGATGTCTCCACTTTAGCACTACAGGAATTCTGAAATATTCTGAGTAAGGAATGGGAATGCAGCTGGTGTTATTTATGTATGTTTTGCTATTCATGTTTCTTTAAAGAGCTGGCGGATGAAAATTATTTCTGTTTCAGGATATTACTGACTGATGGCTTGTCAGCTGATGAATTACAAGTTCCTTCCCACCTTTTCTGGGATAACATTATGCTATCCTCCCTCTCTTCCTCTTTACTTCTGTGCCTTCCTAATTTAAACCTCAGAGGCCCCTGCAAACACAACTCTGCAGAGAATTCAAGAGTTCAGTAAAACTCACATGGGCAACTAAACTCCACTCTACTTACCACAAAAGATCAAAACAGATCTTTCATTAGGGAAAATCACTGTCCTCTTCCTTCTTATAAGAAAAAAAGATGCATCTGAAAGCAAATTTTCATGATTGCTCTAGTTAACAACAGAATTAAATTCAAAAGTATTCACTGACATGATGCAGAATTCCAAACCAAGAAAACATAGGACATTAGTTGCCAATATTTTGAACAAATGCTACTTTCCCAGTGTTATTCTCTGTTATCTAAATCCAGTATCATGGAAATTATCATTCTGTCAGTATTGCAAAAACAAAAGATGAGGTTGCACATCCATGCACACGACTTTGAAGATTCAGGCTAAAGCACAACTAAAACACTCCAATACAAATTCTGAAACAGCCAGTTTAAACTTTAGGTAAATTAAACAGTTGAGAAGTTACTGGGGGAATAACACGAGGCAACACAATTGGATTCTGTTTCTGTGAAGGTCACCCATGGCAGGTGTGTCAGGTGGCAAAGGCCAGAGACACCAGACCACAGTCAGGACACCTCACACAAGCACCCTCTTCAAAAAACAGGCAAACAGTTCACATTTATGTACTTAAACTTTATTTCTTCATAATTACAGGCTATTGTTAGAATTTTTAAACAAAAGGGAAGTCTATAAATAGAGGCTAGTCCCACCTGAACAAGTTGTTTAAAAAAAAACCAAAAAAACAAACCCAAAACAAACAGTTAAAACTTCATAAAGTAATGCCATTTAGCTCACAGCAGTGGTTTGTTGGTAGTCTGAGTAAAAGTCCTATAGTCAGAGTCAGTAACATGAAATGTAACATCAAATGACTCCAAACTTTAAATTCCATAAAGGAAAGCAGGAATATATATATAATATATACATATAATATTGTGTTGGTCCACTGAGTATACATTTTTAACAAAAGATAAGAAACTATGTAATCCAGTTAAGCATATGATTTGCAAGATTAGTGTACACTCATTACAAAGATGTGTAAGATAAGTGATAACTATTTAATACTTGCAAAATTTTAAGTTACTTTTTTTCTGAGCAGGTGTTTAAATGCTCATCTCCCAGTGCAAAAGAAAAACCATGCCAGTCAGGTTACTCAGTTTTTCCTGAAAAATTGAAAACCCTCAAACTCATGCAACAGCAGCATTGACAGGTAATGGGAAGAGCTTAAATACACTGAAGCATGGCTGAGTTCTCCCCCTTTGCCCCAGTGCTGCGTGTTGAAACACTTCAATTTCCTCAAAAGAAATACCACAGGTTAAAAGTGCAAGGAAAAAAAAAACGCCTTCTAGATGCTTATGCTGCTGCCATCCATTTTTTTTTAGATAGGGCACAAGATTATTCTTTTTGGAGTTACGTTAATGAAACTGATTTTCCAAACAGAATTCATTCAAAATGAACAATAAGTTATTTTCATTAAGTTATTTTCATTAACATTCTATCAATCCTACTCTGACTCAGTGACCATTCAGAATTCATTCAGTTTAAGGTGCAACTATCAGTTGGCTTTCAATAAATTACATATACAGAAAACAACTGTGGTTAAAAAAAAATAGAAATCAGACTACCTGTTTTTTCTGTCTATTCTCAATCCTATTTCAAATGGAACTCATTAACTTGCCAGTTCAGCTGCATATTTCACAGGCAAAAGTGGCTCAAATAGCAGTGGGGTCTCACAATTTGACAGTCACCTTAGCCAACAGCAAATGCACATGAATTTTCAGCTTAATTGCTTTATAAAACAAATTAACAGTTCTCTCTTAAAACCTATGATCATGCAGAAAAAGCAATAAAGGTTTCAGAAAGACATACTCTTTCCGATGGAGACTCCATGAAGATTATGTTAAATCCAACATAAAATCTTCAACGAGGAGAAAAAGAATCTATATGCATATATATAAAATAAAGCACTCCACAACTCTGGCATTACTAAAACCCCTTCAGAAGGATAAAAGGTTTCCAGTGACTAACTGCTTGATGGGAGACAGTCAGCCATGACAGAATAATTGCTGTGTTCACTTTATGCTCAATTACCAACTGCTGATAGATTACAGTCAAACCCCAATCTCTCTAACTGCATTTTAAACTGATTTGCTTTCAGCTGGGAAAAGTACTTTGCTCTCCTGAAAACTTGAGAGAAATTGAATGCTAAACTTAACAATTATTCAAACAATAACCAAAAGGATTGAATTTAGCAGAAACATTCACATCACTTTCAGAAATTTAAAACCTTTCATAGTTTCTTGTATATATGCATTTTCTGATTAACATTTAAATAGGTTAGGTACTCAGGAAAAGGGACAAAACAGTTTACGTCAGATAAAATCTTATTCTAAACTTCATGCTTCTGATATTTCAGATTTACTGAGTGCAATAGCCAGTTCCAAGTCTTCTTGCTCTTGCTGTTTTAGTCTTGCCAATCTTTCTTTTTCTTCTCTCTCACTTTCTCTCTTAGCCCATTCAATCATGTCTTCTTCAGTGGAATACTGCAGGTTCAAAAGACAAAAAAAACCCAGATTAAGAACACAGTGCAGTTATTCAAACCCAGATTAAGAACACAGTTTATTACTGTTCAAACACTCAGTTTAAGGGACAATTAGTTTTTCAATAATTGTACATATTCTAGTCTTCAAATATTACTTGTTTTGTAGTTGAAGTTGATTAAATTGGCTTAGTCTGAGGTTTAACTACTAAGAAGAGCACTGAAGCCATCAAACAGATGTATTTTAATGAAATATATTTATATTACATGTACTATATAGTATATAGTATATATTATATACTATATATATTATATACTATATATTATATACTATATATATTATATAGTATATTTATTNAAATTAAGTTTCAAAAATGTTACTGAGCAGAAAGCGCTATAATTTAAATACAGTTTTATTTTGGATAAATACCAGTCTATACAAGAAAAACTTTGAATAAATCAGGAGAACATTCTGCAAAGCACACTCCTATTCACACTTAGGCCATCCTGATTTATCCTGCTTTCATAAGGGATGACTTTTCCAGGTGAAAATGACTGCAAAAATTTAGCTGTAGACTGACTGCTCCTGAATGTGTAGATGAAAAATATTGTTGCCAAGAAGCAGCAAAATAATAAGAGTAACTGTAGAGTTAGAAAGCTGATAGTAATACAGAGAAAGGTCAGCATGATATGAGAGTGGGAAAAAAAAGAACAGATTATTTCCATGTATATTGATGAGAACCGACTGTGAACTAAATACCTCTGGTACAATGATTATAAATCAAAGCCAGCTAAGGGTATTATCTTAAATTAAATACAAAAGGTTAAGCTTAAGTTTCTTCCTAGCAAACATGCAGAAGAATTAAGAGGTAGGTGGAGGCCCTGTTCCTCGTGGATGTCCCAGCATTAACTGAAAGGGTTAGAGGTTAGAGACTCCAGGTCTCTGCTTTGAGCTGCTTCTTTGGGAAATAAAAGCAGAAACACCTGAGTTTTCTCCCTAGTGCACTCAGTATTTTCAGTAATTGTAGCTGGAAAAGAATACTATCTCCTTCACAAAGACAATCAACATTTTTGCCACTCCTCCAAACTGTCTTAGTCCCCCTAACTACCACCATGGATGGATAACCACATTTCAGAAGTTACCATGCTCCAAGACACACCAACCAGTGCAAGTCTACTTTGAGAGCCTGACAATCCTTAGTTTACTTCAACCAAGCATGGAGTTTATTAGGCCTGAACAGAGAAAGAGCAGCATGGTCAACATACTGTAAATGCAAATTGCATTTCAAAGGTATCAGGATTGAAAGTGACATGATGACGTTCAAAAGTTCTACTTGCAAAAGCTCAGAAGAAAAAAATAATATATAGGCATGCACAAACCTTTAGATTTGCTTCTACTGCTTGGACATCACGACTTCTATGAAATGAATTCTGGTTATAAAGAGACACTTACTATTTTACTTCATTGTGCATAAATCTGGAATTTACTAACCATTCAAAACTCATCAAATTATATTTCATTAACATACACTGTTATGAGGCTGCTTATCAGTATTTCAGTACATTAAAATTATGACCAAACAGTTCAGTGACAGTTACATTGAAATCACATTTTGGTTCATTTTTAATTGGGTAGTTAACAGTGTGCTTGTTATAGATTTATAATTTAAATCTGCTGCACACACTGATAAAATAGAACATAGATATTTTTGAAATCCTCTCCTCTAAAAGCTAGAGGAGAAAAAAGACATGAAAAAATGCATAAAACCAGTGCAATTTAAACATAAACTACAACATTTTGCAGCATTTTGTTTTAGGGGAGCCTCAGCTGTAAACTAAAAGTAAACACTGTTTTAACTTGAAACAACATCCCTTTGCTACATGGGATATGATTTAATAATTTAAATTAGACTGAAGACTTCAGTGTGAACAAAGTTGCTGTTATACTGAAACAAATGTAAAAAGTGTTTACTCACAGTACTGAAGTTTGCAAAATTGTTGGGGTCAGCCTCTTTACTGATGTTGGTGGGAGCAAATGGAACACAGAATAGATTTGCTTCTTGTTCTTTGGGAATGTCTGGGGTGGGGAAAGGCTGAAATGGATCGCTCGACTTAAAGGAATCTGAAGAGTCTATTTGATTGATAGGTCTTTTCCCTTAGATTAAAATGAATTTAAAATGAATTTAAGATAGCAGGTAATAACATGCCAAAACTAGTGAAAAAAAAACCCATTCAAAAGCTACTTGGAATGCAACATCTTCCCACAAACTAGTGGAGCTGTAGTTTCAGAGGAAGGGCTGCCAATTTAAAAAATGAGGGTACAGCCCACACTTTCTGAAAGGGTAATCAGGTAAAAAGGAACACATCTAAGTTAATAAGTCAGGAACACAGCCGTATATTAATTAACTATTTTGGAAAGTGAATTTCTAACAGTTTGAGCACCTATTCTGTTGGCACAGTATTTTTTCCTGGTTATCAACTGTCTTTGATCATTCCAGCAAGGCTCTTTTATAATTTCTCTGGATTAAGTTGACACAATTTTATGCAAATAACAGAAATAGATTACATTTGTAATCTGTTTTCAAAACAACATGTCCTCTCCCTATGCCAAGACCAGGAATTTCTGCAGTTTAAAACAAGGAATATGATAACAAGTAATCAGAGGCTGAGCTGTTCTGTTAATTCTTTCCTAAGTAGGTGCAAATAAACAGAATAAGGGACAAACCCCCACTTATTTTGTTGGGTTTTTTTCAGCTTAACCCCAGTCAACTTTCAACACCATGCTTCCAAGAATAGTTGAGCTGAATTTCATCCCACCACTCCCTCTGTATGTTTACACAAGAGGCTTCAGTGCAGTTTCTTGAATTCTACTACCAGGTTCCACAAGTGGTTCCACACTTGGAGTGACTGTATTTTTAAAACTTGCATCTGTTTCAATTTCAGATTAAAACTACAGAATTGAACAAAGGTGCTTATTATTTCACATATCACTACAGAGAATTAGTCTAAAATTACTTCATAAGAGCAAAAGAGATTCTCATCTGGCAATGATTTGGAGAATATCCCCTGGGAAACATGAATTACTTAGACACTTCCCAGATAACCCTGCCATCTCTGTCACTGATGATGTTCCACCCATGTACCATTGATGATAATTGTGCTGGCCCATCCCTGGAAGTGCTCCAGGCCTGGCTGGATGGGACTTTGAGCAACCTGCTCTAGTGAAAGGGGTCCCTGCCTGTGGCAGGGGCTTGGAACTGAATGATCTTTAAGGTTCCTTCTAACCCAAACCATTCTGTGATTCTGCAATTCTGTTACTCACAAATAATGCCTGCCTGTTTCTTGAAAAATGTGGGAGAAGCATCTCCAAATGACAACCAGAGAATTTTATTTCTGCATGGGAAGGGTTAATAACTGTAAGAATATGAAATACACAATCACCAAATCTTCCCCAAAACCAAGAGATGAGGGTGTTCATCAGTATCTAAAGAGGCAACAGAATTCAGAGGAAACAGCCCTTCTACACATTTTCCAGTAGAGAGAAGAATGAAAAGAAAGATTTTTGAGTATTTCTTTGAAAAAGCATTCCATTGTTTCAAATCAGATCAAGGAAGTCATTAAAAATAATTACATTTAAGTACCTCAAATTTTATTTCCATCAGGAAAACAATTAATTTGGAATGGTTATAAAGATAACCACATTTTAACTGTCCATATCAAAACCAGCTATTTTTTTTTCTAATAAGTCTTGTCTAAGGATGCTGCTGTTCCAGCCCTAGAAGCTTGCCTTCCAAAAGTGCACCACGTCACAGCCACTCCCATACAATCAAGTCAGAAATGCTTTTTATGTTTAAATAAGGACCAACATCAAACATTCAAATTATCATCACTTGCCATGTCAGCTGTTTTAACATTATTTACAATGGAAATGATTACTTGCAAGGCATTAGCATGAACCAGATCTCACACCAACATTAGAAACTAAACAGCTGAGTTTAATCTCCAGTATGAGCACTCCTGTATCTACTGTGTTCCCCTTCTTTTAAGGAAAAGATGAATGCACATTTAAGTTTTCATGCCACAGTTTCTCCAAACACCTTAAGACTCATCCATACAGTGTAACAGTGAAACAAATGACACAGCAGAGTTTTTAAAGACAATGAAACAGAGGACAAACATTTCTGAAGGAATACTAGAAATGTATTTTCCTATGTTTGCAAAAACAAATGAAGAGTGAGGAGTCTGCTGTAATATAGTCTTGTAACCACAGGAAGGTGTTGTTATGCATGATAATCGTGGCCTTTTCTGGAAAGCAGAGTGGTTTGTGCCATGGAACATCCCAGAAACTCCTCTGTCACTGAGGAGAAAACAGCCCAGGGAACTCGGATTTATTATTGTTACTGCTCCAAACCTCTGGCAAGGCCACCTAGAAAAAGTTAACCTGAAAACCTAAGCCAGTTCTTTAACCCTATTTAATTCATTTTGCATTGCACACATCTGTGTTTGCAATGTATAAAGACACTAAATTCTCACTTTAAGCACAATTTATTTCAATATTCACAGATTCAATATTCACAGTATAGTACATTAGCAACTATGCTGTGCTCTTGCACACATTTGTAACAAGTCTTTTTCCCTGTTTCCTACATCCTTTGTCTCTTCAAACTGACCCCAAACACCATGCAAAACTTAACTCAGGAAATGACCAAGAGATGAGGAATGGATTTGTTTCACCTCTTGCTCATTTATTTTAAATTCAGACCCTTTCCCTCCCCTTCAGATTGTTACCACCCCTCAGTGTCAGCTCTTACCGGGTGGTGGTGGACAGGGCCTGGTGGGAGTTCCTGTCTTAGGGGGCAGTGCAGGAGGAATGTCCTCATTTTTAGCTGGTGGTTCCTCAAATAAGTTTTTAGTTATGGTGACACTGCTGACAGAGCCTGATGTGGAAGAGCTAAAGGGATCCTCATTGTTGGCCTTCAACAAAGAAAACAGCAACACACAGGTTTTCAGTGCAGTGCTAGCAGACATTCTCTTCAATATTACAGTATTAAATCAGAACTGAAAGTTTGGACTAAAACTAATAAACAGACTTCTGTTTGCTTTTACACATATCTACATATTCAAAAAGACTGAGCAGAAATTTAAATCAGGAATGGCTACTGTGTACAGCACTATAAAGTTGAAAGCAGTTAAACATGCAAAAGTAATACTTTGCTGCTAAACTCAGCGAAGTTAAAAATAAATTTTAATATCACTGGAAATAGAGAGAAAATACTTATCAAACTAAAAAGGTTACATTGCATTCCTCACAGAACTGCAGAACAATTTGCTATCAAGACCTCTTTTTCAAGCAAGTCAGCCACTATAAATGTTTAGTAGTGGCAAAACTGTAATGAAACTGAGCAAGCTTTGTCTTGTCACTGCAGTTTCATGCATTTTCTGTGAGCAGCAGCAGCCTCACATTACCTTCGACAGAGTGCTGAAGTCAGCAAAGCCACCTTCAAAGGATTCACTTCCAAACAGGGAGGCAAAGGGGTCTGTAGCTGAATGCACACAAATCAAGCAAAGAATAAAATTAAAATTAAATATAAAAGACCGAAAAAAAAAACCAACCCACTCCTATTATTACTAAAGGGCAACTATTACATAATTTGCAATTTAAATTAATTCAAGTGAAGTACTTGATGAGGTGAGCACTTCAAGCTATTACATACCCTTTTCAAAAAGGGTATGTAACTTTCAAAAAGGGTATGTCAACTTCCAATTAAGAATAATAAACCTCCTAAACAGGAAATAATTAAAAAAAAATACTGGCATGTTTTCCCACATTAAAAAAAGCTGAATTCCACTGAAAGTATCAAATAACCATAGCCATACTACTGGAAATGTTCTACTGAGATACATGTATATGTACACACAGAGGTGTTTTTTGTGTGCATACACCCATAAATATACATACACAAACATATATATGTATTTATGTACGTATATATATATGAAAATGAACCAGAGCTCTTTTCTTACTGCAGACCCACTTGTGGAATCATATCATCCCAGTCTAATTCAACAGTACCTTTTCATTCACATGTGATTAAAATATGTGAAAACTGCTACCATACTGTAGAGCAGGAAGTGCCATTCTCACTTCTGCATCTCTAAAAAACACAATTTTTTCCCTTACAATTAAAATGAACAGGTTTACAGTACAAAATCACACATGGATTCCTGTTCTGGATTATCACTTGTCACTGTGATTTAGGAAAATAGGAGTTAAGAGCCTTCCCTAAAACATCTTTAGCCCTCAGATGAGAGAGGGTCACAGAAGGAGCAAACTTGAGCAGTGAAAAATCTCACTGCAGGAGTTGCTCTATTCTACATCTACTCTTGTGATGCAGAGCTATGTGATTTTACTTACAAAGTAACAAAAAATCTCAGAACACAACCCCAGTAGGAAGCAGTACAAACCACCCAAATAGTCCAAACACTTAAGATCAGGATACTGCCCCAATTTTACTAAAGCAGAGGAATAGTTTTTGTGGAATCAGTCTTCAGTGATACACACTACAGATAGAATCAATTCTGGTTTAGAAACTTCCCCCCTAAAAACAGACACCTTATATCACACTGTAGGAAAATTCAGAAAAGATGGGAAATCCTTATAATGCTCTATTGCAAATCCAGTTAAAAGACTAGAAAAAAAAAGTAAAAGCAAAAATAAAACCCAAGAATTTTGATATGTACAATCCACTTTTACCTAGATCATTTGATGTAGTAACAGTGGTTCCACCAGGAGCAAAAGGGTCATTCTTCTTTGATAACTCTGTCTAAAATAAAAAATTCCTTTGGAGGGAAACTTGTTTTTCAGCTTAAAAGATTCTTCAATCTAAGAATACAGTCACCATTTATCTTAGTTTAGAAGTTTTAAGATAACACATTCTGGAAATAGCTTTAATCAGCATCAGTAAACAAGTCTTAATAGAAACTCTTCCTCACTCTTTTGATTAATACTTTGAAAGGATGAAAAAAGGTACAATATGTGCAACATACTTGGTAACAGCTAATGCAACAGCCAAGAATATCTACCACTCATTTTGGTCTCAGATTTCTACAACCAGAGCCATCTTCATGAAGATCTAAGATTTCAACACTCCTGAGATGCGTGGTAAAGCATTTAGGATGAATGTATAACTTTAGTTCTGAAGTACAGAACTAATCCCACACCACAGCTCTAACCTCTCTTTTTATTTTTTTCTTCCTTTGAACTGTAATAAGACCAAGAATTGGTTACATTAGAACATCAAGACTTTGGAAAGGATAGTGTGCCAAATACTACAGATTGCAGAAATTTAATTTAATTTTTAAGGCTGGAGGTGTGGGCTGTGGTGTGTCATATGACCTTGAGAACTGCACAATATGCACACCATGGGGAAGGGCAGGACCACACTGGCAGGGGCACTGATTTCTCACTCTTGGCTGCTCTGGGTGCACCTCAGGCACACTCTACAGACACTTAACTTGCTTCTTAATCCACATGTATCTGAGTTTCAGATATGTCTATGCATGTTTTATGCACACACAAAGCTGGAAGTGAGGCATGAACAGAAATAGCACTGAAAAGGAAAGGAGATGGCAAAAGAATGGGGACAAAGTTAATGGCATGAAGAATTTCAGCTGCTTAAATTGTTTGTCTATCAGCTTTGAATATTTTATATTCAACAAGTTCTGGTCTACACCAGAGTTTTATGCCCCACTCTACCTTGTTAAAGGCTCAAGACTATTCAGTAACTGCTCATTTATAATGTGAGCTGAAAGTTAGACTGAAGTACACTTGAAAGGGGTATATTCAGTAGGGATCTCCACATTACAAGAGATCTTTGATGATTCCTTTTTAAAAAACACCAAACCACACCAATACCTATGCATACACCTATAGAACAATCTGACTTTTCTGAGGAGAAACCTCATACAGCATATCAGATTTCAGATAAAATACAGCACATACTCTTGATCCTATAGCATGTGGAGGCAAAAATGTGTCTGAACATAACCTGGTGAGGTTGATCCTGGGTTTCTTTCCATTTATGATGTTCCACCAACTAATAGTGGTGTTGGAGAGCTCTAAAGCTCTCAAAAAATAGAGGTTAAGTCATTGTTAAATAATGACAGAGCTTAAGTCATTACTGTCAAATGCTCTTAGCTGTGGAGCAATGAAGATCCACAATGAATTACTTTAAAAATGTTTTTATTTTTACTTCTATTTCATCTTTGACTATTTCTAGAAAATAGGACACAAAAAGACAAGACAGAGATGGGATTAGAGGGTATGATTTCTGAATATCAATGTTTTAAAGCATGTCAAAATGTACAAAATAGGTTATTTTATTCCAAATCGTATAGAGAAAGCAGCAAAAGATGTGACACCAAACTTACTGTGGTATTATTACTGTTGTCTGCAGAACTAAATGGGTCAGTGCCAGCAGTCACAAAAGGGTCAGTGGAGGATTGTTTGAAGAAAGAGTCAGCTGCAAAAGGGTCTGAGCCTTTGAAGGGATCACCACCGAAGGGATCTAAAAAGTAAACATCTTCTTAATATCCCTGCTTGCTTTACTTAGCTGATATCCTAAAAACTAAACAATGTATCACTTTTTTCATACTGCTGCAAGGTGACACATTGAAGACCAAGGCTCTTTGAAGTACGAAATTCACCTGTGAATAATTTGCATTCTGTGACTCAAAATATCAGACAAGCCAACATTTTCTGCACACCATGAAAACAGCAGTTCCAGAATCATCTCAACATACAGATTCTTTAACCAAATCCCTAAAAATGAAGCATTTTACAGAACCTAATGTTTCTCCTGCATTCTCCTGCATTCTCCAAGCCCAGTTGATGTTTCTTATTTGGCACTTGGTGCTCACTCAAGCCTATCTTACTATTGCTTTCCCACTGGTTATTTGGCTTTTTTGCCACCAGTAACTCCACTCAGGACCAAGCAAACAACACAATGACATTGCCTATACAGTCTACCTAAATAGAGAGTTCCCACCTTTTCAATACTTGATTCTAAAGAAGTTGGTATGTTAATAGCCTTTAAAAGGGCATAATCCTATTACTTTACAAATAAAACAGGCAGCAAGTGTTTGGGGCCTTCTGTTCATCACCTTCACATACTTAAATCCCAACAAGAGCAAAATTCACTGGCAATGGACTTCTCTGTAAAGCTTTAACACAAGTGGCCAGGTACTAATGTCACATATATCCTACCATGACTTTTTGTGGCATTTCCACCTACTTTTTTCCTCTTTAAGTGGTGGCAAGAACCATTTAGAAAAACAAACACAAGTCATAAAGTTACTTACCAATTTTTCCAAAAGGGTCATCTTTGAAGGGATCATCTGTTCAAAAGAAAAGCAAATATTCATTAAACAGCTTATTACCATCACGAAACACACACAAAAGCAGCCATCTCCAAGCTGCATTTCCATTGGCTGTTTTCCACAAACACCCACATCATGCAGTATTACCACTGCAGTAATCCAGGCCAGCTCCTGGGATGAGTCCCAGTTTTGTTTAACTGTCACAGGCACTGTGGATGGTAGCTCCTAAATCTTCACTTGAGTACTGGATGCATGATCCCAACTCATTTCAACTTTCTCATCCTGTCTCTTAGCTGTGGATATCTACCCCTGAATATACTGAGTGCTCAAAGCCCAGAAGTTTGGTTCTTAGAGACAGACCTTTTCTCTTTTGAAAGAAAGGCCTTGCCATGTGCTGTAAGACCACTTCAATATAAACAAAAATCAAGCAGTATCTACACAGAAACATTCAAGCTGTTTTAAGTTAGTTTAATTTATTCATTAAAAATATTCAATCTGCACTGACATTCTTTCAGAAGCCAAGTGATCTGAAACAAATTTAGCTTATTTTCCTTTCGAAGCAATGCAAGCTAAATTGATCAGACCATGTTGATCTGAACACGTGTAAAATCATATTAATGTGGCTGAAAACATCTGCTTCAGCAGTTAACTCAGATTAACTTCCCTTCCCCAATTGGCTCCATATAGGCAGATCATTCCTTCCATAAAAAAAATAAGAGCAGAGCAACATCATTCGTCAGTGGCAAGTTCCTAAAATAAAGCCCAGCGCTCCCACAAGACGAACAGATGGTGCAGTTCCACATTACCTTGTTCTGAGAGCCAAACTCACCAGAAGTAGGCCACAGCCATTCATTCTGCACCACCCACACCCTCCCCACAGCACAGCCCTCCACACAGAACCCTCCCCTGACCTGGCTGTGCTTTGGCGCTGTCAGTCAGATCAGTGACACCACACGCAGCACGGGCCTGCCCACACCCTCACAGCCTAAATGCCACCAGGGCAGAGGCAGGGAGGGGATGGGGGAGAGAAGTCCTCAGGAAGGGCAGTGAGGGAAAGGAGCAAATTTCAGAGCTCATTAGGAAGTCCAGATCCAGGAAGGAGAAACACCCTGGAACTCCGATTTCTATCACTTCTATTTCTGTAACCCTATTGGCTCCATGCTCCTGTCACTCACACATCTTCAGATTTATTCTATTAAGAGCAGTCTCAAGGTGAAGATGAGCTGTATTCAACAAGACCTGTTTCTGCAAATCTGCTCTTAGAGAGGAATGTTTACTTACTGCCAACAAAAGGGTCAGACTGGAAGAACTCTAAGCTGGCTTCAGAAACTAGATCAGGCAACGGATGAGATTCAGCATCAAATGGATCTTCCTGGGCAAAGCAGACGGAGAGAAATGTATTAAATTTTTAAGACTTGCAAGGATGGAAAACACTTATGTCCTCTCCTGTTACCATTCAATGGTTTCTTAAAGCTTAAAGCAAAGAGACAGCTGGAATTCCATATAATTCATCAATGGAGATCCAAAATATATTTTAAGAACCTGCCTGCTACACGAGATGAAATGTTTTCAAGACATCACACTAAATAAAACCAGTAGGGAGTGACAATTATTCCTCTATTGTTGTATGACCATCATGCAAGCCTGAACAGTTTAACCAGAATTTTTTTTAATCTACCTTTTCCTCCCCCAAACCTGAACACTCACTTTTTTGGTAGCAGTTGCAGCTGGGGTCTCTTTCTCCTCTCCAACAGAGACTGCTGTTTCAGGACTACTCCTTTTCTGTACAAGGATAAAAGCAAGTCACCATAAATAAGTAAATACAAGACTGCACAGGAAAATTTTAAGTTTTAAACAGAATCACAGAATATACTAAAGCATACTTCAAGAGGTTCATACTTATTATAGCACATTAGTGTTCTATAAACCCTGCAACAGTTTTAAAAAAATAAATCAATCATGAATCTACTGAGACATAAGGAGGAACATTTAAAGCAAGACAGTCTTAGATTTTCTGTACTTTTCCTTATTCTGCTCTTGCTGCACCAAATGGAGACAGCTGCTCTCCTTTAATGTTAATTATGCTATTCAATTTATGATATTTTGCTGTGGAAATAAATACAGAAAAAAATGTTACTGCTACATTCCAGGCAAGCTAAAATTACCTCATTTTCTGCTTACGAACTTTCAGATATGTGAAAACACAGTCCCTCAGAAAAACACCCTGAAATTTCAGTTGTGCAAGTGTTTAAAAACATAATCAATCTTGGTACATCCTTAACTTATTCCAACTTCACAGCTGCAATGCATCGTGACCAAGCAGGCAAAACACTACTCACAGGAGACACACAGTTTGTTTGTTCCTCTTCTGCTATACTTTCCCTCTCAGCATTCTCATTAAGGTTTGCAGTCTCACTGCTGCTGTTGCTGAGACTGGAATGATCCACAGTTCCATTAACAAGTGTACTATTGGGCTGAGAGTGCCAACTGAATTGGTTATTTTCCAGTTCTTTCAGCTCAAGAAGCTTTGTCTGCACCTGTAATCAGAAATAAATGTATTAACATCAGTATGGCAGCCAGTAAATGGCCATCCCCTTCTAAATATAAGGTGGGTGATGTATGTCTGAAAATTTTATTTTCAAAAGCAAATATAATAAAAACCTGTTCTGTCAATCAAAGGGAGAAATTGGAGAGAGAAGCAGAAATCTTGTTTAGCAGAAGTGCAGAGTGGTTGAAGGACACACCTTTTGCCAAGGAAGAAGACTGTGTCAATGGGAACACCAAGACTTGTTGCTATTCAAAGTCATCAGAAAAGCTGCAAAGGTTTCAGGGTTTTTTGTTTGTTTAGTTTTGCTGGGAAGTTTTGGTTAGGCTTTTGTTTCTTATTTTTGTTTTGATTGAATTGTGTGTGTGAGTGTGGGGCTTGGGTTTTTTTCTACATTATGTATTTTCAATTTCCTTAAACTGGAAATTAAAAAGGTTGCTTTAACAGAATTCTCATCTTCCAAGAAGGAACATTATGATTTCATTATCATTTCCCATATAACTTCTGAAGTCTACAAAAGCCAAGTATATCTTCCCAAGCAGACACACTAATATGTTATTATTTCAGCAATATGCTTAATGCAGTGCCTTACAGAAAATATTTACAACCAACTTGCCAGTTACGAAGGAATTACTGGATCTGACAGATTATGTAAAAGAATAAACCTAGTCCAGGTATTCAGGTGCCTAAATCCCACTGAACTCTGCTAGGTCAGTCACCTAATAGAGTTATTGGGGTGTCAGCAAAGACACCACCAGGTCTTTCAAGTTAACTGAACTCAGACCAGCCATTAGATATTATTTTATGCACCAAAGCACCTCTTGTTCCTTATTCAGGAGTCAAGAGCATTGAAATCAGGAGTACTGTTGTATAACTTAGTAAAAAAGTCAGTAGTACAGTCAAGCATAACCACTTATATTATCAGTCTCAAATCGTGGCAAGCACCTCTTCCCATATAAAAACACTGAAGTGGTAAAACCTTCTCTCTGTGATGAAATGATGAAAAAACCATTTCTTTACTTCTCAGTTTCTAAACTAAAAGCCATCATTTTAAAATTATGAATCTTTTAAGACTCATTAGCAAGTTACAGATGTGAGTTGTGTGAAATGACCATCCCTGAAGGCAGCCATTCTTAGGGATCAAAAGTAGGCTTTGCCTTTTGTTTGCAACTTGGTATTAACTTGGCTAATACTTAACACAGCTGGCAACAAGGAAGGAGAACCATGAGGAAAGAGTGTGCAAACTCATGCATCACCAAAGTAATAACAAATCACTGATTGCAGAGAGAAACTGAAAGTGTCTGTGCAACAGCAGCCACTTCAAAGCACAGGGCTCTCTGCCTCTCAGGGTCTAATCTCAACCCAATTTCTTCTTCCATCCACCTCACTTCCCCCTTCAACAATGCACTAAGTAAATGCTATCAGTAATTTTATACTGACTTCACATCAATTAAAGAACAGAGCATGCCCCAGGCCATGGAGGATGGAAACTTTAACTACTGGACACTGAGAATTTAAGTCTGCATTATCCATTTTTCATTCATTACATTATTACAAATTATTTATGGAGTATAATAAATTAATCTCTTTAATTAATAAACTTGGAGAAAGGTCATGAAGTATCTTGAGTGACTTAAGTCAGCCTCTAAAACTCCTAATAACTACTAGCACAGAACACATGTGTAAGTAACTGAAGGCATGAGCAAACAGTGAAAATAAAAGAAAACAACGCCTTCCCCTTAAGGCAAACCACACTAAAGGTTGCCAGCTCAAAATATTTTTTGGGGGGTGGCTCTTTCACACTGCCTTACTGAATTGATTTCCTGTTGTGAATCCTGCAGATGTTGCTGAAGAGGTCCCAGCTGGGCTTTCCCAGATTCTATGCAATGCTCGAGCTCTGCAGTTTCTTGCTGCAGGCGACTCAGTTCCTCCTGGGCTTTGGTCAATTCATCTTCATATGCTGAAATCTTTGATTCCTGGCTTGTTATTTCAGCCTTCAGCATGGCAATCTAAAGCATGAATAGTATTTCAAGTAAAAAAAAAAAAAAAAATCCAAACCCAAAACCCACACCCAAAAACCCAAATATCACTTCCAAATACTATTATTTATGACCAGAAAAAACAAAAAAATCTCATAGCTATTGCAGAGATAATAGATCATACCCAAATGAACAGTTAATTCTCTATTGGTCTCAATGAGAACAGAGTATTTTAGCTGTTCTTCTGACCAACACAGATATTTCTAGCACCAAAAAGATAATTTCAGACCTTAAAGGAATGCAATAGCTTTATGTCAGAAAAAAATTACATTATTTTTTTGAATCACTTAGAAATCAGTCCCAGTAATTAGTGGTTTTAACTACATTTATATTGTATCACAATTTTGCTGTTTGTTTTAAACCTTATTGTGTGCAAGTACATCTCAATATATTTGTTGACACGCTGACACTAAATTAGGAACTGAAGCAAGTGATGTATTTCCTGTGCTCTGTTGGTCACAAAACCTTGACACTCAGGCTATTTATTCATGAAAGCTTTTTTTTCTGCCCCAACAACTGTAACTCTGCAAGGCTGAGTTCTTCAAGACAAGACATTTACTCTTCCCAAGGGCACTGGCCACCAGACCTTACCAAATGAGCCTCCTCTGCACACTTTTGCCTGATGTCATTAAGCTGCTCTTCCAACTTGGCCTTCTGCTCCTCAAGATCATTAAGGGTTTCCTGTGCTTCCTGTTTCTGAGCTTGCAGCTTTTGCAGATTACTGCTCTCCCGCTTTACTTCATCCTGGAGATCCTGAAATAAAACACAGCAGCTTGACATTTGTTCCCTCTCTCCCCCTAACCACTAAATTCCACAGCAGGAACTGCAGTGCTAACCCAGATTTCAAAGTATCAACAAATGATCTTCCATAAGCCTGCATGGATACCAGACAAGCAAGTACTCTCAGATTCTAATTCAGTGATATAAAAATAATCTGGTTGTTTGCCCTTGCTTTTCTTCAGTAAAATAAATCTCACTCAAGTACTGAGATCATACACCAACACACAGATGAACTGTTTTCCTCACAGAGAGGTCAGGTTTTCGTTTTGAATTTTGAAGTTGTCTTTATTCAGGCTGCTACAGTGTCTCTGTCCTGTACTTTTAGCTTATGTTTTGCTGAGTTTCTTATTAAGAACATGGACCTGTTGCAGTGAGTCCAGAGGAGTCCCTTGAAGATGGTCACAGGTCACTGTGGTCAAGACAGGCTGAGAGAAATGGGGTTGTTCACCCTGGAGAAGTGAGGGCTCCAGGGAGACTTTAAAGCCCCTTCCAGGAACCAAAATGGGCTTGCAAGAAAGTTGGAAATGGACTTTTTATCAGGACATGGAGTTACAGGACACAGGGGAATGGCTTCACACTGACAGAGGGCAGGTTTAGATGGGATATATGTAAGAAATCCTTTACTGTGAGGGTGGTGAGGGCCTGGCACAGGATGCCCAGAGAAGCTGTGGCTGCCCCAAACCTGGAAGTGTCCAAGGCCAGGTTGGATGGGGCTTGGAGCAACCTGGGATAGTGGAAGGTGACCCTGCCCATGGCAGGGGGTTGGAATGAGATGAGTTTTGAGGCCTGAACCCAAACTATTCTGGGATTTTGTGATAATAGAAATCCTTTATTCTGCTCCTTCCCCCTTCAAAAACACATAGCCAAAAATACAAAGTATTTTTTGGAGCATGATGAAAGACCATTAACCTAAATGCACTGCCTCCTATGGCATTCCTGACTCCAATTTTGCAAGGATCAGCCAAAAACTTACTTTCTGTGTACCAGTACAAGTAAGAAATGCACATTTCATCCACAACAATATGGAATCTTTTGATTTATCAAAGAGCAGCAAGTATGTGTCATGTGTTTTAAGTACATTAAGCAGCATCATAAAATAATTAGTTCATTTCTCAGCAACAGGGATGGTTACACTTCAGCAAGCTGCAGAGATAACACTGAAAAACATGTCAAGGAAAGAAATTAGGAAGAAGAAAGAATCGTCAAAGTCAAGAGGAAGAGATAATACAGAGAGATCAAAAAAGATTAATACAAAAGGAAAATTATTAGATGAAAAGAGAAGATTGCAGCCTTTCTGAGAAAATACAGCAATTTCAGGAAGAATAATCAACAACAGTAAAAAATTAACAGAGAGCAAAAAAAATTAAGGAAGATAAGAAAACAAGCAGACGTGAAATTCTGATTAGACCATACATTTGTCTGCTGCTCTTAGCTACAATCCTGCTCTCCTTCTCTAGGGGTGTTTTGTTTGGGTTCTTTTTGGTGAGTGAGACAGTTTATCCATGTGTTGTGTGCTAACACCTCCCTGTAACGAGGACAAAAAGCTAGAGAGGAAAAGAAAGGCACATGGTGCAGCTCAAGACAACTGGAGGGCTACCCAAAGATACATCACAGATGCTTTTACATTAAAAATCAACCACAAAACCACTCAGAAAAAACTCCCAAACCAAAACATAAAAAGCCCCCCACAAAAACCCCCCAAATAAAATTTGAGTTTCAGTGAAGAATATGTCAGTATAGAGCAGTCAGACTAGGAAAAGTACTGGTTATTTCTAAGCCAGGAGAGAAAAAACAGCTTGCACACAAAAAGCTCTTAGAGCAGCTCCTGACTTGGATAATTGGGACACTCTTGATCCATTCATTTTCACATGGCTTTGAAAAGCAGGGATCAGCTGACACTTAACACAAGCAGTGGAGGAAAAAAGTAACAGCTTAAAGAGACTTCAGCCTCCTTTTCCCTAAAGGAAGCAAGAATTCACATCCACATAGGCTAAATATAGCTCACCCCCACTTCTGTCTGTCCTAGGCACAGCAGTAGAGAAGCACTGAAGAGACCTAACTAAGCCTGATGGCTGCCAGAAGAGAAAGGAAGGAAAAAAACCCAACCAAACCCAAAACCTGTTGTGATTTCTGTTCACAGGTGCACCTAACCTCTCCAGAATTAAAGGCTGGAGTGGACACAACACACCAAACTATAATACTCAAAGATTCCTCTTCATGAAGTAAACCAGACTCTAATTAAGCTTCAATTTCAAAGAACTCTCTTCAGCATAGGAGAAGCATCTTAATGTTCAAGCACAGAATGAGATCTAAATGAAAACCACTAAGATACTTGGGGTGTTACAAACTGGCATTCTGATGGTAACAGTAATTCCTCGAATTAGATTTATGATCAACTCTTTAAGCCAATATAGAGCAGAACAAGGAAAGTTTAGGAATCCATATTTCCATGGACAATGGATTTAAAAGCTTGCCAGTCTGTCCTTCCCAAGACAATTCACATGCTAGAAAATGTTAAACCTGCAAGTGGACAGAAAAGTAAAATTTCACTGTCTTTCTAAGGGCATTGGTGCACTGCAGTAGAGAAAGAGAAAATCCAGTTCTGAGGGACACTTGGTGCACATAACTTTGAAGAAGCACCCTTTAGTCTCTGCTACTAAAGAGCTGGTATTTTAACAAGCACATCAAGCCCCATCAATATGCTATACCTTCCTTACAACCCTTTTTCCGCCTTTGCCTTTTAGTACCTATTACATAGTATTGAAATTATTTTATAGAAGAAAAAACTTCATTCTTTCCCTCCTCCTATACAAATCAGTTTGATTGATCATTGACTATGGCTGTATTTGAGGTGACAAATAGAGCTATAGAAGGAATTCTGGTATCAGAAACCCTGAAGTGTCATGCCACAAAACAAGCTTGAAGCAAGGAGGCAGGTTAGAGCAAACTGGTTTTGTAGACCATCTTTAGAAATGTCCTCATTAGAATAAAACCACAAGAAAAAAACATGAGGCAAAGATATCCTTAGTCTGCCACATTATTCTCTGAAGTTCTAGAAAGTTTGTTGAAACATGCAGGCCTTCTACCAGTCAGGAATAAGGAAAGGTAAAGGGCCACCAGATTAAATAAATGCTGCAGCCATTTCCTGTTTGATCCTGGAGCTTTCTCATTTTTCTGCAAGCCAATAACAGATTATTCATTCTCTGCACACTGAAAGCAACCTGTAACTATATTTAACAAACAGTTTGTGTGACCACTAACAGGTTAAAGACCTGAGACAGCTGCTCCCAACCCCACTGCTCAGGACACAGAGACTCAGGGGACTCTGATGTTACTGCCTGTCAAACACACACGGCTGGCACTGTAACATCCAAGGCAAGGCTTTCATCAAGCTCACAAACCTTTTGTGCAAAGGCACCAGAGAACTCAACCCTCACACGAGCAAACACAGATTCCAAAAGACACCAACAAAATAATCTGGTGTGCAAAGCCAGGAATACCCCTGAGAATTGTGTGAACAGTGGGAAAGGGAATCTGCAGGGTGGGGAGGGGAATGACCATGGAGCACAGGCATGGGCAACTTCCACACGCATTCCTGCAGCTGCTGGAGCTGCTGCCAGCACAGCCAACAGGCCAGCATCTGATTATCTCCTAAAGGTCACTCTATTAATTATCATCCAGCCTCCGAGCAGATTAAATAACCCTGCAGAAAAATTCACAACTCTTGTAACACATTAGCTCCTTTTCAGCCAAATTGAAATGCTGAAATCTTGCGTTATTTGCTCTTAAATAAAGATCGTGGGAAATGATAGAGTCTTAAAATAAATTTAGAAATAAATATAAGTGGTCAGACATCACACTGAAGATTTTTTTTTAAAACAGCAGCTGAAAATTTAATTGAAATATTGCTTTGTAATATTTAATTCAGAGCTTGGCTTGTCTGTCAGCAGTCTAAACACTGATGCTGACTGCCTAATATTTAATGTCTGCAAAATACTTGTAAATTTAAATGTTCAGATATTCAAGAAATTCAATATCATCCTTTCAAATAAAAATCAACAGATTCTTTTTAAAATTCATTTATATTAGGCAAAATTAACTTGAGGCAACATTTCTCCCAAGCTTGTAATTACTGTGCCTCTTAAGAAGCAGCCCTATACACAAGCCCTTTTAATTCAGCCACTTAAGTTTATTAATTAATTTACAGTGCTACAGTGTCCTCTTTAGTTTTAATTACACAATAGATAGTCTTGCTTATAAAAAAGAAAAAAAGAAAAATCTATTCTTTTGCAATATTTTTCATTTAAAACTCCATGCATGCTATATATTCTATAAGAGCTTGCACATTTATATAAATACACACACCTACACAAACCCAAAATTACATAAAAAATACACTTCAAAGCATATTCTTTTTCTTAGCCACCCAATTTTTTTCTTTTTACTGAATAAGTGACGTGATCTAAAGACTCAGTAATCCCACTGTCATTAAAACAGCACATGGTGCAATATCAGGTGTCTGAACAATAATTTAGTGTTTTATTTACCTGGACCTCACTTGTCCTCTGCTTGATGGCATCTTCTTTCTCCTTCAGGTCTTGCTCTACATTATTCTTTTCCCTGGAAGACCAGCAAACAATGCAAGAATACTTAAGGACATCAGCTACAGCAGGTACAGTTATCCATCCCCCTAAGCCTGTATCTCTCTTTAAATACATAGTGAAACATTAAACACAAAAGATGTGAGGGATTTCTGCTTTCCAAATTATTTACAAGACAGAAGCCCACATAAGTGCTCTGCATAAACCCCCCTGTCTTTCCACCAACTGCACTCCAGTGATAAGAATGGCTCAAAAATGGAAGGGGGCGGGAGGCAGAAATCAATGAAATACTGTCTCCAGTGATCTCACTGTTGCTATGGAGCACTTGTCTAATGAAAACTGCGAGGAAAAGTGGGAGGGATTGCATCAGATTCCATCTCTTAACCCCTGCAAACACAGCCAGGCCAATGCTCACAGCAGCCAGGGGACACTGGCACGGGCACACAGAGCCCGTGGGTGCCCTTTGGCTGCCAGGGGTAGGTGTGCCTGGTGGGCAGCTCAGGCAGGAGCAGGAAGGGTGGCTTGGCTGGCTGAAATCAGGAACTGCTCACACACTCCACACAGGGTGATTTGCTGTGTCATATCAAGCCTGCCTCTACTGACAATTTATTCCAGTTTAAGCGACTGCTGATGACAGGGGAATTATCATCAATAAATTCTCATCAGTCAGACATAACAATAGCTTTAAGAAAGGGAAAAAAACCCATACAAGTCAGAAGTGTTACTGCTATAAAAAAATCATGAGTGTTTCTTTCTAGACAGCATATGGAACCTTTTCTCTTTTCACAGATGCAGAAAAACATTAAGCATTACAGCTTTTACACAATCTTCTGTAGACATTTACTTTTATAAGGACTCTGTTAATAAACCAACACACACACTGAAGTTAGAATTTGAACAATAAACCCAATATTTCTAAATGAAATACTACAGTGAAAAGCTATTAGACTGGTATAAATCAAAATTAAGAAACTTCATATTTTAATAGCAGCAGATTGGTAATCTAAAACTATTCATTTGTTTACCCTTATTTGATACAGAAGAAATCATTTCTGTCTTGACCTAAAGCAGGTCTATTCTTAGTTCTCTTTACTCAAGATGAGAAAGTTTTGTTTCCTGCTTAACCACACAGAATGGAAAATTAAAAGAACCCAAATGTCAGATCTTAAATGAACATTTTCTCTGACAAATAATTACTATAGATTATACTCTGCTATTATTTTTCTCATTATCTGATTAAAGAGCAAGGTCTTATTATGCCCGAAGGGGAAGTTTAAATGGAAGAAAAAGGGAAGATGTGGAAAGAGGAACTTTGAAGATCAAGGCTATTTATTCTGTTAAGTGTGATCCTTCAAGTTTCATAAAATTCCTCATTCTCCATGCAGCAGAAACTAGAAATTCTAAAAAAATCTTTACCTTTTCAATCGAAGCTACAGCACACTCCTCTAGGTCAATAAACACCTGTAGCATAGTTGTACTTAGATATCTGAAGCATTGCCACACAGGCTTGAAACAAGCTCTGTTCCTTTGGCTTCCACAACTTTCCACCAACAAAGGTCTCAATAAAGCACTTCTACAGATCTATGTACAAATTAGGCTGAAAAATACCTTCAAGCCCTCAAACACCCATCCAGCACAACCAACATTCATATGTATCCTTCCTGACTGATGATAAAAGAGAGTAGGAAAACAAATACTTATTTTTCCTGCTGGGCTGGGAAAACTGAGCAAGAAATAGAATTGCAAGCAGGTATGTGTGGTTACCATACAGCCTTTCCACATTACTGTCACTGATGTGCCTAAGACTGTCAGAGATGCAGATCACTTCCTTTGTATTTCAACACAAGCCAGGTACCTAAATCCTTGCAATCTGGACTAAGCAACAGGATGCAAAACCCACCCACTGGCACTTCCATGAGCCAAATGAGAGCACAAACAATGAATTGGGAAGAATCAAGTGAAAGAAGTATTGTCAGGCAGAACAAGAAAAGCTTAGGCAGTAGTCTCAGGCAAAGGAAAACAAGCTGAGTGTATATAGTCTGCACACACATCCCCTCCTCCCCCCAGAAATGCCTCTTTGTTTCAAAGAAAAGACAACACAGATCTACTTAATTCACTAATTTTTCTGAATGCCTCCATTTCTTTTACAAACTATCTGCTACGCCCCTGTAGGAATGCTCAGCAGCCAAAAGAATCAAAAACAAGTAACAAAATTGATTTATTTGATATGATAGATTTCCTGGATCATAAAGTCCCTTACTACATCCAAAAAACAACCCAAAAAGAACTGTGGTCTTGCCAACAAAGGACACTTGCAACCAATTCAAGTCAAGTTTTGAAAGCAATACAATTTTCCTATGCATTTTAACAGTAGTCAGGTTGGGAGAACCTCATATCAAATAAACTAAAAGCAATGACTAATAGATGGTTTCTCCCATACAGAAACTTCATGATTTCCTAAATCTCTAAATTTAATACTAATTTGTGAATGGAGTCATTTATAAATGGGAGCCAGCACACTGCAAATATTTGTCATAGCTGAGAACTGCAAAGTCCCCGTGTCAGCAGAGGTATTGAAGCCAAACATTCAACCCTGGCCGGGCTGAATCACCTCAGATACACAAGCAAAAAAATCATAGTTCTTTTCTGTAATAAGATGATGGCTACTCACAGAGCTGGTAGCATTATCTACACTCATAGCTGTCCAATATTTCTTATTTTCACTGTAGTTTTGGGAATTCTAATGTAGTAGTACTTCAGTTTGGCAATACCAGAAACATGCCAAGGGTTTGCCTTGTTTCTTCTAACATTTGTTACTCACAATCTCTTCTGCTGCAACAGCCCAGTTACTTCCAAACCAGAGGTTGAGAAGAAATGATCTATCCCACATTAAAGTTCTTTGCTTTGCTAAGGTGATGTAGACCTCAGAAATTTGAAACAAAAGTTTGATGCAAGTGTATGGCAGGGAGAGATTGTCCTGTTTTTCTCAGGGATGTTTTGCTCTTTCATTGCTATTGAGAGATCAACTCACCAGCTTTATGGTCCTTTTAACCTGAACTATAATTCAAGACAATTTAAATGCTGCTATTCAGCATATGTAAAGGATGACATCTCTGGTGAGATATCCCAAGTTAAGCTCAACTATTCCTCATGCTTAGAGAGGAATGTAGTGACAGTAAAGCTTGAAGAAATTCCATTAACTTGTGGGCCGTCATTAACTTTAAGAGTAAGAAAACAAAGCTGTTAGGGAAGAAAAAGGTTTTATGGCTCAAAAAAGAATATTAAGAACATCTGGTCAAGCCTCTCCCCATGCTGATCAAGAAAAGCTTCAAATACCTTTCTAAAAATACAGTGCAGCTGAAATAGAATTTAGAGACAGCGGTGCTAACAGGCTCAAAATGATGCACAATGTCCTAAGGCAAAACATTACCCCCACCTGAGGGGGATTATCTTCCCTAAAAAGTGTTCTTCATTTTATTCTTCAACTGATCCCCAACTTCTACCTTCCTCACACTGTATTTATTAAATTAAGATTAACAAAGCTATTGGGCACCACACAAACTGCTGATCCACAAAGACATCACCTCTGCATTCTTTGCTCAGTCTCTCCAAAAGCTGTTTTCCACACATTGCCATTCTTTTGGCCATCTCCTCTCATCTTTTTTTTTTTTTTTTTTTTCTGAAGTGCACTTCAAAAATAGATTCAAATTCTATTACTGGGCCTCAAAAATGCAGCTCTTGGATGCTTCTCAATGGAATCAGAGACTAGAATTCTTATATATTGACTCCAACAGCTGAACAATCTATCTTGTTTAATAATGAAGAAAAATAACTTCAGCTTAAATTACATTTTTATATGACAACTATCAAATCTGAAAGTGTATTTCACCAGTTGTAATAGAAACATGGATTCACCAAAGATTAAAAGTTCCCTACATTTAGCACACTGCTAATCCCACTCTGTTCTGAACCTCTAAATAATATCAAAGTAAATTCCCCCTCTCTAAAAACAAATACACACTAAGAGTTGCCCCTACTCTATCTTCTACAATCTGGTATCATTCATTTTAAAATAACTGTCAATGCATATTTGCCCCTCCAGAAATGGAAGCAGTGACTTTTTAAAGGCCATGGTTCCATCATAACTCACAGTAAGAAAAGAAAACCAGACTCAAACAGTCTGCCTTGCAGCCTGGCTGCAAGCCCTCCTACTGAAAACCAACTTCATCTAAAAATTCATGCCAGCCAACAATTTATTTCCCTCTAAGATACAAATAGTAAATATACACAGTTGCAAATCTTATTTCAGGTTAATAAATATGAGTGTCCAAAACTGGAATTAATATAACCTGAAGAACAGTGGAGGCAGAGCAGGGAGAAGCAAGGAGGCAGTGGGAGTAATAAGAGAGAATAAGCAAGTGAAGGGAAAAAATATTTATGCATTTAGGAAACAGACTGTGCTCTGACACAGAGCCAAGTTAAATCATTCCCACAAGTGACATGAATTAGAGAGGCAGATTTCATCATGACAAAGCACCCGCATTTATAAAATAGGAGAATTTACTGTTCCTAATAGAATTTTCAGTAGATTTATGACAGTAACAAGAAAAACACTGAAGAAAAATACTTGCTGTCTCAAGAGCATGACCAAGACTATTGAAAATATATTAATTTGATTTTCTTAGTCACTTGAAGTCATCTTAATTATCCTAGCAATAATTAAAGAAATCCAAGAGTCTGCAGACATCAAAACAATTTTTCTCTGTCCAGCAGCTTATTTTTTTTACACAAGAGAAGCATCCTCATCTTTAGCCCATCAAAATCCCTAGCAGAGGTCCATGCACAGTCATCTTCCCATTCCCTATCCTGCACACTTACTGATCTTTTCCATCTCACTTCCTTACTGCCACCAAAAACAAGTCCTTGGAACGCCCTCTACAAATAAAAGACAACTAACACCATTTATCTATGGTTCCAGCATCCTAAAGATTTGCTCCATTCACATTTGCCAATAAAGATGAACAATGGAGAATATTTCCATGTCAGGTTGCTGAGATACACCCTGAAGGCACAAGGGACAGACCCTTCACAGTCTTGTTGTCATCAAGTGCACTCATGTGAGTGAACAGAGAGCAGCAGAGAAACACAGTACTAACAGATATGCTGACTCTTATGCACTGAATTGTTTGTTAAAAAGCAGTAAATAGCACAACTCAATCCAAGGTAACTCTGGCTATTCCTCCCTTACATACCTCTGCAGATCCACAATTTCATTGTTTAATGTATCGAGCTCTTTAATTGCAGAAAAATCTGCTACAGAATTCAGGCCTTGAGTACTCTGAAAGATAAAAAATAAACACTGTTAGTCTAGAGCTTGTGCTGTTCAACTACTACATTCACTTCACTTTTTGTGGCAACATGAGCTATCCTCTTGTAACAACTGCTGGTAGCTTTGTATTTCAAACCTTCAATCTTAGAAACCCCAAAAGAGCACAGATGCTGTATGAGCAGAACACAACATACAGCCAAACATGGAGACAGCTCAATTCAAAGAGAGTTTGTCTCCTGCACACCCTTGAAGACACCTTCCACAAAAGCACAGAACTACCTAATCATACAAAAACCCCACAGAATCTTGTTCTAAAATAAGACTTATCTTACAGCTGATATTTGGGTGGTTTCCTAGCATTCATTTGAGAGAGGTTTGCTTACTACTTCTGTATTTCTTCATCTTGGTGATCTTCATGTTGCAGAGTACAGACACTGATTTGCAAGGAATACTGAGCTCAATTAACACAAACCTCCAGAGAACTCAATGAAACTTTGATAATACAAAGTAACTTACACCCATGAGTTCCCATTTACTTTGTCTTTATAAGACAATGACTGAAATACAAACTATTTGTTTCAAAAAAATGTACACATAAATGGATAGAGAACAAATGCTGAAGACAGAAATTACAAATGCTGTAATTATTCTTCTGTGCCTTGTCACAACATGAACATGTTTAGAAAGCAACAGCCATTGTAGCTACCTCCCATAAATACATCAGTTCCTTCAAGTCTTGATTAAAGTCATCCAGGACAAACACAACATTCCAAGGACAAGTATATACATATAATTTAAAAAGGCAAGTGATACCCCCAAAATAATGCAAAATGCTGAAGTTTCTCTACAGATAAATCAAGATGCTGTATGCTTACTCAAACTGATACTCTGGGGAAAGAAAAAACCAAGAGCTATGAACACCTAAACTGTGGCTGAGAGTACTATTCAGCAGAGTTACAGACTATTCATGCATATTTTACCATCATAAATTATGAACTTGGAATTAAAAAAAAACCAAACCAAGAACCAAAAAACCAACCATACAGCCATTTTTAAAGTGCTTAGTGTACAGCTTCTCAAATGGGCAAATTAACCATGATGTTCAATCCTGTTCTACAGGAATTACGCTGGAGTTTTGAAGAGTTGATCATGGCATTCTAATGGGAGTTTTTACTTTTCCTAGGACAAGGATACAAGGAATACATGGAAATATTAGCTGCAAGAAAAAAATTTTTCCAGGCCTCCTTCTTTCACCAGTTAAAGAAATTCTGCACACTAATGCCAGCATCAAACTCGAGGAAAATGTAGTTCAATCTTATTTTTAATTGTTCAGGAGAACTGGTAGGGGGTAGGAACATAAAAGCCAACATTTTTTAGATTCAATATACATGTTAACAAGGACAAGTTAGAACCACAGGCTGCCATTACTACACTGCAACATGCATGCAAAACAGCACCTCCAGTTTTTAACTCAGTCGTAATAAAAGGAAATTCCCATCAAAATTCTTTGAGAGGACCTTACATAAAAGTTTAATTTTTATGGCTTGTCATGCAAGTGTTTGACTACAAACAGATCTAAGTCAACAAACACAGCAACAAGTTTTAAGCCACAACAGAATACCATTTTACTTACTGATATTTCTGCTATCATCTTTGTATGGGTCAACTCAGAAGATGAAACCTAAGTTGGTGGTTTTGGGGATTTTTTTACCATGTAAGCCACACCACATCAAGAAAACCAGCAAAAAGCCTATCTCTGCCTGCTGGCTCAATCCTTTGAGTGCAATAATCTTGGACAAAAAAGTTCTCTCATACCAACAAGAACACCTCTTTTGAAAAAGCTCAAAATGAGCTGAAGGTTCAGCTCAATTTAGTAAAAAAAGCTCTTGTTAAGGATTTACAGGGCTAATTGAAAGCTAACTTACCTTCTTACACAATATTTTTACTCATCACGTAAGTTAGTAACCAAATAAAAACCACACTGATGTCTTTGAGACTTTTGTAAAATCAATTTACATCCACAGAACGGCAGTAACCAGCACTGAGCTCATCTAATGCTTTCTAACCACTACATTTTATGTGCCACCTTCAGTAAACCCGTGAGCATTAACCCTAATGACAGCTGCCAAATGCCACGTTGGGCTGCTACTCTGTCATCACTTCCCCTGCAATTTGAGCAGGAAGACACAGCTTTCTCTTTTCAGTTTAAGCAGACAACAGGAACAGCCCCAGAGGGCTGGGCTCAGGGAGAACCTCGGGATTACCACGATGAAAAACTCTGGAAATGGGCAGAACCGGAGACCGCGGCACACGGTGACACTTGAGAGAAGGGCTCAGCTAATTCATGGCCACCTCAGAATCTTAGAGGGATGTTCATTATCAAACCAACAGACAGTAAATATTAGAAAAGCAAAGTTTCTCTAACCTTGAGAAAGCAGAGTTAACAAACTGACAGAATAATAAGGATGAAAAGCAGAGTGGTGCAGAATGGAAAAAACAGTCCAAACTAGAAAAGAGACATAGAAAGGAAAGCAAACATACAAAAAAGATTAGTAAAGTTGCAAATAAAGCAGTTATTTTTTTAAAAAACAGAATGTAAAAACGAATTAAATACCAGCTACAGAAACTCAAAAAAGTAGTGCCAAATTTTGAGTTTCGGCTTTCCAGGTGTGAATTTTTCATTCTGTTTGAGAAAGTTGTATTGCACAACCAAGAAAAGGTAACTCACAGCAGGTTTCATGATGGGTAAAACAACTGAGAATTTGTGATGACCTCTACCATTCTGAGAGCTACAAATTGAACTGCTGAGGTACAGCTTACTGCTGGATTAAGATAGATGGCATCCAGCAGACTATGGAGATAGCCAAACTATCTGTGAGGTATAAAATGGAGGACCATTTACTTTTAAAACTTTAAATTACTCTAAATTTTAAGTTCACAGCTTCCAAACTTATTAAAAAAGATAGCAGTAAAAAAGGTAACTGAATACTTTAGGAGAAAAGCACTGAACTCGTACAGGTCATTTGAGATGGAAACTCAAATTTCTTTAAAATAGCAGCAGAAGGATTATTCTTTCAAAAGAGAAAATAATGCTTTCCCAACATAAGATCTCTCTGCTTGGTTGGCATGTGTAATAAATGACAGCTTCATTTTGAAATATGGATGGAAGTTTTTTGTCAATTCTTTGCACCTAAGATTTGTTTTCTTTCTGATATTATGATAAATTTAAGGTATGGCAGCACTTGAGGTTGCTTCTTGCATAGCCTTTGAAATTAACGTGATTTATTTGAGATTTACACCAAAAATGCCAAACCCATCCTTACCTTCTGTAAACTGACACCTCTGTCTGAAGGTGGAATCATCTCTGGAGTCAGAGCCTGAGGTGGATCAATGCCCTTTGTTAACTTCTGATTAATTAAATAGAAAGCCAAAGCAAACTGCTCCTTTGAAAGCTTCCCACAGTCCTTGGTGTCACAGAGAGCCCTGTACAGAGATGCACATGAAATTAAAAAAATCCTTTCTCCAAGTTCAGCCCTATTTAATGTAGTTGCTGTCACTTACAAATGTGAAAATTGCTAGGGTGTATCTCCTCTTCTAAAATAAAACTACAGACATAGGAAACATCACTCAAACACACACAGGCACTTTCACTTTGCATATTGAGGCCCACAGCTGTGCTCTGGTGAAAAGCACAATCAGGGCTGCAGGTCATTAGCAACACCTTCAGAATGGACACAAGTTCATTTACATTTTCCTGATCTTCCTAAATTAGCAGTTGTGTTAACCATAACTGGGGAAAAAAAAAAGTTGTTCCTATCAGAGTGCCCTGCAACAGCTCAGAGTGGGGAAAGAATTAAAAAAAGCAGTGAGTGCAATGAAGGCATTGCTGTAATGAATAATGCTAAATGAATAACAATTCTAATGCATACCTGTAAGGAAATGTAGAATGAGATGGGACATAAATCTTGCATGCTAACAATTTTATGGAAACAATTCCCTTTCCCAGGTCATGCAGAGGATCAGTGGTCACATACTTGTGATGATGTGATGTCTCAAATACACAGGGACAGCTGAAGTGCTGTATTTGTAACAATCTGTGTTCAGGTATAAACTTCATTTCTACCCATTTCCATCCCAGAGCAGAAGCAAGTTAATTGTCACTGATTATACAAAGGCCATGCTATTATACACAGAAATGTCACTCTCAGAAATGTCAGCATAGCAAGAAGTGAGAACTATGCTATCATCTACACAGCTGTCACAGGAAAAAAACCTACCAGATATGTGCAAGGAGAGCAGAAGGCAATCCTGTTTTCAGGAATAGTTCTCTGGCTTCCACACCTGACACAAATCCATCCATGTCTTTGTCAGTTTTCACAAAGATCTCATCGTACTTAATTTTGTCTGCAGGCGATACAACCCACTGAAGAGGGGTGAGGATGGAAGGGAAAAAACCAAAACCACAACACTAAGATACAGGCAAGTTCTGTTTCCAGTTCAGACTTAAATAATTCAAGGGCTACAGCACAAATTTTAAAGAAGTGATACAGGTGTCTAGTTCATGAACCAGTTTTATCCTCCTGAACAGCCATGCAGAGATCCTCAGGCAAGTGCAAAAGTAGAATGAAGCACTCAGACTTCACTGGGTGCTCTGCCCCTTTGGCCATGCAANAGCAAGTGCAAAAGTAGAAGTGAAGCATTTCCCTCAGTGAAGCACCCAGGCTGCTTGGTGCTGCTCTGCCCCTTTGGCCATGCAACAAAGGCATTCCTTGGATGCTGGATCTCCTCCCTCCTCACTGTGCTCAGTCACAGTCCTGCTGACTGTCTGGCTCTATCAGTTTTATTCCCCTTTGCACAGCTGGGAAGCTTTAGCTGGAGGGACCAGAGAGCTGCTCAAGCCCAGGTTGTTAAAGGCTGGGCACATTCTAAATTGAAGAATTTACATCTGAACAAGGTAAAGATGGGAATTGGAGCCACTTCTCCTACTTGAGCAGTTTTTCACAACATTCAGCTAATATAAAGATATCTGGGGTTTTTTGAGTGAAAACAGCTTCAAGTGCATGTAGGGATGCTAATTAATTTCAGTGCACACAGACAATTAACAGATGACTCCCAAATGGTGCTGTATACAAGCTCACCCAGAATGGCACTGCTTTGCAACACATACAGCAAGATTTACCCTCAGGCAAGGAAATTTCCAGATTAAAACCTTGGCACCTCCAAAATTAAGATGCCAGTTTCTTACTGATAACTCAAATAAGGGTACCCAAATGTCCAAGCTGCATCTGATGCAATAAGTACCCCACTTCCTACCTTAAATACCCTTATCATTTTTTTTCTTATTTTGAATAGAACAAGTTATATATACATTGCTTGGAAAGACACTTCTCAGCTTTAGAGTCCAAATAGACTCTGAAATGATGAGGAGTAAATAAGATGCCTGGGGAGAGTAAGAGGCATCAAGTTGCCTAACAATCACATTCAGAACAAAAATCCAATCTCCTGTGTCTAGGTGGACATGCTGGACCTTTTGCTTCCTTTTCCTATTGCTTGCATTTATCTATTCCATTTTAATTCATGCCTTCTCCAAATTGCACATACACACTGACTGCCATAATCTCTTTTAAGAATGTGTCCATATTTCAGTCTTCATCCAGAAGACTCGTGTTCTGCAGATGTGTACCTGGACTTAATTTATTTTAAAAATATCTTCAAAATCTTAAACAATATTTTTTAATCTTTATATCTGGACGCACCTAGGAAAAGTAAAACAGGGTAAACTTTACACCTCTCTATCTGATCTTCCCATCAGCCTCCTAAAACCAACCAAGAGGGCAAGGAGCAAACCAAAAACCTGTATCAAGTCCTTCATACATGCAGTGTCTGAAGCACAGTGCTATGAGCAGAAATCTTCTAAACCCCAGTAACTTCAGAACTGTACCTGTGTTAATGGTGTTTTGGCAGCTAAAATGCCCACAGGTGGCAAGGACTGATGAGACTCTTTGGTTGAAGATGGTATTAATGGCATTGCTCCTGGAACACTGAGAGGTTTTCTCTTGGATGGTGGCACCAAAGCTGCAGGCAAGGACATTGGCACTGGTTCTTTCTCCAAAGCACAGTATACCAAAAACATGGCCTGAACAAGAAAAAGAAGGTGCATGAATGTAAATATATTAGAAATATATATACATACATATATAGAGACTAAAGAATTAATTAACAAATAACTTTGTAGCATTTTTTCATTGTTTCCCTTTCACAAGCCCCTCATGAGATGCAGCTCATTGCCTTCTAAATTGTGTTTTTCACTACCACTTTCTTCTTTCTTTTGTGGATCAGAGTAGCTCAGTATCTTTTAGAACATTAAAATAATTTTCCAAGCTTGTGCCAGAACTTGTGGAATTTTGAGAGAAGACTTCAAACACTTTAATTTATTACCATTTTCCCAGAAATTGCTCCACTTAGCATTCAATTCTTTTGTTGTGGCCATCTCTAATTTAACACTTCTTACATTACATTTACATTACATTTAACACTTCTAACATTCTTACATTTCATCAGCCCTGGCATTAATAGTGTTAAAATTCTAACTTACTACAAACTTTCCTCAAGGATACCTCGAGGCATTCAAGTTCTATAAATACTGAAGGTTAAGGTAAAACTCAGTGAAAACACTTAGAAAACTCAGTGAAAATTCTCATGGGACAGCAGATCTCAGGTGTAAGTTTTTAATGGCTCATCTAACCCACAAAGAAAGTTACTGCTGTGTACTGAGACACATTGAACAAACTGACAGAAACATTAAACAGCACTAAAACTTGATTAAGGACTCTGAATAAAGATAATAAATGAACCACACAGTCAGAAATTAATACATAGTGCATCTATTTTAAACCCTACTTTCAAAATCCCAAGAGGCAGAAGATACTCACAACTGCAAACTCATCTCGATCCAACATTCCATCACGGTCAATATCACTCAATTCCCACACCTACCAATAAAAAGCAGAATATAGGGATCTTTGACTAAACTGCAGCAGTTTCCTACTTAAAACCTCCTTAAAAACACACATGAGAACAGCCTCCCTCCACCATATCTCAAGGTCTATTAACAGCATTAGTTTCCAGTGTGCAATGTAAATTCTCATAAACCACTCAAAAGCAGAGAGATTGTTAAGCTGGAGACAGAGACACCCTGCCCTGACCCAAATGTTACAGAGTACAACTCATACACTGCAGTTGGGGGTGATCTACCCAAACAGCCAAAGAAATCTTATTTTTCAGTTTAATAGTTGCGCTCCATAAGATCTTATGTAATAGTTGGGTTCATTTCTACAATTCTTCAGTTTGAAAAGCAGGTATTGCTGAGTGCAATTTGTGAACTGACAATTAAGAAGAAAGATATTCTTACTCTTCCTAAGATATCCACTGGCAGTTTTGAGTTAAGGAGCACAGGTTTCACCTTATCCCCTGACAAAAGTCCATTCACTGGATTTAGGCTGTCAAAAATAGCATCATACTTGACCTTGTCTTCCAGCTGCAGGGCAAAAGAAAAATATTACTTATGCAAACAGTCACATTCACAGCCTAAGAAGCAGAAGATCTTTCAAAAGTGTTTACTTTTTTTTAATAAACACACATTGCAGTTCCTGATGCTTATAAGAAAAATTCAAAAAGATATTATTTTTAAGTCAGAGACTCATCAAAACCCTGTGAGATTTCTTCTTCAATTATTTTCATGGCTTCATGTAACAATCTTTTTTTTTTTTTTTTGCTTTATTTTAAATTTCCAAACATGAAGAGATTTCCCAAGGGTCAAGTGTTCTTATTAAATTAGGTCTATTAGCCCAATTATGAATTTGACAGGAATGGTAACTATCATACTTTAGAAATGTAGCATTAGATTTTTCTAAGAAAGACAGGTTTTCTTGCAAACCAGGTAACAGTTCTAGGTAACAGCTAATATTTAATTTTAAAAATAATTTAGTTTACCTTTACAGCCCATGGTAGATCACTTGATGCTGTTCCACTGAGTAGCAAAGGACTACTAGCGTCAGTCTAAAGAAAAACAAGGCAAAAAACCACCAGACACATTAAAAGAGAAGTGACTCTGACTTTGCAAAACCACCCCCTTATTTGAGAAGGTCCTTCTCAAAGCCAGAACTACATTTTAGTCATTCATGCCAAAGTTCAGAGCAAAAAATTTTAAATGTTTATTCCATTAAGGACAGCACTAATAGAACAAACCCAATATACCTTCAAATTATACACAATTTTAAATTCAAATCCCCACTAGAACATGTAGCAGCTTATTCCATATTGCTTGATTTTTTTTCCCTTTGTAGGGCTCCACTGCCCTACAACACCACCCTCTGAAGTGTTTGGTACTTACACCAAACCTTCCTAATTTTTCACTTAAAAGCAGTCCTTACTAATATGTTCAATTAAGAAAGAAATCTTACAAATCTTGGTGGAGGAACAGGCAAGTTAAGACTACTCAGGGAAACATCCAATCCATTCTGTGCACACGCTACAAGTCGCAAAGCCACAAAAAATTCCTATGGGAAAAAAGAAATTTTAAAGGGTTTATAATATAAAAATATTATTTTAAAAGACAGTAAAATTTCAGAAGAATTAAGAGCTATTTTAGTATTGTTATATTTATGAAAAGTTGCACAAGGCTTCAAAGGGGGTCAGAAAGGGATAGAAAGCAGCAGGTAGCAAATGCTGGGTTCCTCTAGTAAAACAAAGTTTGCAATTAATTTCCCAGGAATTCAGTAACTTTCTGGCCAGTGTAGCCAGCTCTCAGCACTATAACAGAACAGTGAAAATCTGAAGTGTAATTACAGCTGTTTATCTTGGAGGAACTGAGCTGATCCCACAGATGGTTAATGGAAGCAGAGGAAAGCAGAAAAATGAACCAAAAGAAGCCCAAAAAACCACAAAACTGTTTGGTAGACATTACAACCTCCTCCTCTTCCTACCATGGAAGAAGCAGTTCCCTCTGCACAGACTGTTATTTGTATTTCAAATCAAACAGAAACACACACTAGAGCTTGTGGTAGCACCACTGAGATGGAAAGTCTGTCCCCACACTGCTCATTGCCACAGCTTGGGGAGGACAACTCCAAACAGAATGTACCAATGTCAAGTCCACCAAAATTAAAGAAATAAGAATTCTGAAGATTTTACAAGAATTTTCATTTCTGCATTGTTTCCCACAAGATTATGAAGAAAAAGTCATCTTCTTCTCATAAATGCAGTACATTAAACCTTAAATTTCTTCTCAGCAAATTGCACAGCTACATATCAGCCCATTTTACAACCTGGAGAAAAGCTGATGAGGCAGCTGAAGGCTCTTTAATTTATTGCAGCTTCCACTCAAATGGGAGTTACATAGCCAGTCAAAATTAGAAAAATCTGTTAGAAATCCTGAACCAAAAATTTCAACTTTCATCTTATTTCAAGACTGGGTCACAGAATATAAATAATCACCACATAAATAATCATACCTGTTTATTCAGGATACCTTTGCCATCAGTATCAGCTAGGTCCCAAATCTGAAACATAAAAATAACAAAGTGTTCACAGCACTTGAGAGGAAGCTGGCATGTCCTCCCTCCATTTATAAACGACTCTTGGAGGAAAGTTCACATCTTACTTTTCATGATAGCACTTAATTGTAATGACAAATTTAAACATTGCAATAATTTCCATGACTGGATAGAAAGTATTGGAACTATTGGACAGAACAACTGAAAACACATTAGGGAAGACCATGTAACCTGTAGTACTACTAAGTATTTTAATTTAAACAGGATACTAACTGAAGAAAGAAGATAGGATGATTAAACAAAATAAATATTTGCCATTAAATACCTTTCCAAGTACCAAATCTGTCAATCCAGACTTTTTCAGGAAAACAGCTGCATCAGAAGCTAGTACTCTTCCAGCATTAGCAGAATCAACCTGGGGGAGAAAAAAACCCTCATATGACAAACTGGCTTTTGAATCAATGTCATCTCTTTATACAGACTCACAAAAAGCTCACAAAGAATGCTCAAGTCAACAGTCACTTTGAGGAAAACTTTCTGAACCTATCTAATTAGCCCCTCCTAATCACAGGCTTTTCTTCTTGATGCCATCAAAGCATGTGTTTTTTAAGAACTGACAACTTCAGGGTTTGATTACATTTCATTGTCCAGCTCTGCATTCCTTACTGTTAGGGTCTGGAAAAGAAGGCTCTGCTTTGAAGATTCTTTTACCACCACAGCAGAGTGAAATACTTACTTACTCCCTAAAGTGAAACTTATTTACACAATGAAGAAGTTGGTGATATTGGCAGAATACCAGTCAGCATGCATTTCTCCCTGGATCAATAGAGAGATCATTACAATAGAGAGTTATTCAAGTTCTTAAGTGGAAACAGTATCTAAACTAAACCTTTTCAAGTGGGAAAAGAAAGAAGGAAAACTTGTATCACCTACATGGTGGTGATGTAAGGACAAGGGAAATAGAAAGCTGAGAGTCCTTGACAGCCTAAAGAAAAGGATTCTTAAAAAAAGGCACAGTATGGAAAATAGGATTTAAGGGTATCTTTAGTCAATTCAGATTGTCAGCCTTACTACATCCCACAGGTAGGGTGATGATGATGACAACTGCACCACTTCCAGTCTCACAGCTAAACTTTTAAACAAAGGCCATATTCAATATTATGCCCAAGTTCACAGGTGCAGCACACACAAGGTGCTCAAAGCTAAAAGCTTCTCAAGACGGGATTAGAACTGAAAGACTGTGGGGAATTTGTCATTTGGAAAGAATGCTTCAGCTGTTGACTGTAGACACTTCTGAAAGGGAACAAAACACTCTGAAATCCCAAAATCATAATTGAATATGCAAGTGAAAGCATCTACTGTTTATAGCATAACTGGTATGATTTTAATTAGGAGAGGGTTTTTCCTGTAACTGAGGATGCCCTGGTCAGAGCAGGAAGGTTGCAAACACTGCACTTCAGCAGCTGGGCTGAGTCATGGGAGAGCTGTTCACCTATAGGCACAAAGCTGCCAAGACAGTGCAAAAAACTCCCTTTTCAAATAGTTGAGTTGATCTTGCAGGTAACACAACAATCTTGGCATCCACTCAGAAAACCTCCAGCCTAACACTCCTCTTTCAAGAAAGTCACAGAACACCACAGTATCAGCTGTGTTTGCTTTTTATTTCTCCTAGTCCAAGACAGAGGAAGGTGATTTTAAGGTATTTAAGCAGAATTCTTACTTAACCCAATACTGATCTAGTTTCATTTTGTACAATTAATTATCTAAATCTTAGTAACTATATTTTTAAAGGGCTGATTTCAATTTCTTTACAAATTACTGAGTCCTGAATGCCAGGGTGGGGGTATTTATGTTTGATTATTGCACTGGGATGATTGCTGGTGTTTCAGTCACACAGCAGCTTGGCAGAGCTTTTCCCCTGATGTGCAAGAAGCAGTTTCCACAGCTGCATCAGCCAACAACTCCTTTGCTACAGCCTGTCTTTTGCAGGACCAGGAACTACAAAAAGTTACAAACATTATCTGATGTGATTAGGGCAGAAGGTTACAGTGAGAAGTGCTTCAGCTCAGGATTCATCAAGAATTCAGCACTGCTTCCCTGCTGCACTGCATCATGTGATTAAGTCATTTCCTAGTGCTTTATGACAGGTATTTAAATTTATCCTTTAACCTCACCCTGCTTTGAGTCAGTCTATAAAAGGTTAAATAGAAAAATAGTTATTTGAAAGAAAAGAGTGCCTATTGAAAGGTTGAGATTCCAATCTCATTCTAAGTACAAAGGGCAGGATTTACACCCATTACACAACACACCTTATGCCAAATGAATTCCTTTAAGTTTGTGATAGAACTGGAAGTGTACTCAGCATCAGAGCTGTTTCAGGTGATGAATTTATTCATATAAAAGCACACTCCACCAGCACCATATGACAAAGTGGGAAATGTCTCTCTAACATTCCTGTTCTGAAAGCTGACATCTCCTTATCTGAGGAATGGAAGGGAAAAGTTCCCTAGTGGAACTGAAAGTCTTTGGACACGTTTGAAAACTCCTCTTTAGGAAAAATGCTTGCAACAAAGAGTTCATCTGAGCAAGTCAGAAAAATAATCCTCTGGAAAACAAATCCACTGGCACCACTTCACTAACAGTAACATCATGTTCAAGGAATCCTGTTCCTGTACACTATTGAAACTGCTGGACAACAAATAGTGCTCTAGTTTCAGTAGCTGTGTATTCCAACAAATGGAAGACACTGACTTAGGAACCAGTATCACACTTGTACTTCAATTCAGTTCCTTTATCCAAGTTTTTGCTCCACACTTGAGTGGTTGAGCAACTGCAGTCAGGAGGAAGAGGCAGGCACATGGCAGTGAGAGTCAGGACTGAGCAGGGAATGTGCAGAACAATCAATTCCCAGCCTTTTCTTGTGCCCTTATAATGATATCTTCCTATAAGGGACTCTCCTAAGGTTTTTAATCCAGTGCCTAGAGATAAACACACAGTGGGTTTGTCCATCTGAAGGAAAACTTTCTGAGGGTGATACTATCTCCTTCAGCCACCAGGAGCCATCTGAACTTAGAGCAGGGTAAACTCTCTCTTCCTGTTTAGCAATTTCAAATCTGCAACTCTCCTGCAGTGAGAGAAAATCCCTTATTAAAATACAAAGGGAAGCTCAGACTTCAGGCATCATAGGCTGATATACTTGAACTGCTGTTTTTTGCACTTGATAATGGGACTAATCCTCTAAGCACAATCCAAAAAGAGGGCATGGTTAGAAATCATGGCTTGTCCCTTCCCCAGCACATGAGTTTACACTTTGATGTTGATACACAAAAGAAGCTCCTAAATAAGGAGGCCATATACACCATAACCTGTCTGAGGACAAACAGACAGGAACATTAATAACTGCACAAAGGAAAAAATAAACTTCCTACAAGGTTGTTTTTTTACAGGGTTTACCTACTACTCATCAGGAAAACAAAATAATTTTTGTTTTATACAGCCAAGTAGTTTAACTTCCTTGAAAGCTTTCACATTACATTTGCACAATAAAGTACATTAGTTATTACAGAATAGGTGAAACAGCTATTTTTTTAAAAAGTTGTATTTATAGGAATCAAGACACCTTAGTATTACTGGGTCAAAATATAGAAGACAAGTGATAAAATGTATATTATTTTATTTGTGTATTTTTTATGTTTGTGTCATGAAGTAAAAAGATTTGCATCTGTTGAGGTGAGCTGCAAGAACTGCAAGCATTCTTTTTGCATTCAGTGGCCTTCTATCCAAATTTCATTCCTCACAACATCCTGTGATTAACTCTGGGAGATATTCTGAGGGAGAATCAAGCCTTAAATGATGCTAACTGAGCTACAAATACAAGAAATTCATCTTCACTTGTAAAAAGTAACAAAGAACACATCAATAGAGCATTTTTAAAGAATTTACTCCATCCCAAGACCTCACAGTCTGTTAGAATCAAGTGATGCATGTCACACATACCTGGCAGTTCCCTAGAAAATAAAGGTCATCTTACAACCAATATTAAATTTATACTGATATAGCTCAGACCTGTTTTAGCTACTATAAAAATACATTTTAAAGCACTATAATTTTTCTAGAACTTTTCTTGTTTACACACTGATGGCCAGGCTGAGTCCATAGCAGAAGAATATCAGTTCTTTAAAATCCAAATGAGGTCTGTTCTTTCAGGATATACATACCTGTCGATAGAATTTCTCATACACAGGATTTGCACTCGATAGCTGCAAAAGAGACACAGAGAGAAAATGAGCCCTGGAGATCCATATTTCAATTTCCCTCTCCCTGGCCAAACAAAGATACAAAACACTCTCCACTGGTCTTTCAAAGAAGCATTAAGGATTTATTCTGTACAATGATGAGGAACTAGGACAGCTCTTGGTGCTGTAACTTCTAGAAGACTCACTTCTTGTTTTGCAGTCGTTGACACCAGCCCAGATCAGATTTCCCCCAGCCAGGTTACCAGGTGAGGCTGTGTGAAACAGGAATTCTTAGGCAACATTGCCTATGGGCAAAAGCAGAAACCTGAAACGACTCAGGCTAGGAAGTGCTCTCTAATATTAGAGTACTAAGCAATTTAATTTTATTTCACTGGCCACTGCATCATTCTTTAGAATTTAGTGCCATGTGCAACCAGTCTGTAAAATTTTCAGTTACTCAAATTAATCCCTGGATTCAAAACCAAACCCACAGCAATGGTACCATATTAAAATAGAATAATACTCTAACTTTGGGTTTTGTAACTTGAACCCTTGTTGGGGAAAACTTCTGCCTTCATTCCACTGTCCTCTACAGACATTCAGGGCTCACCTAAATTTAAATGGACAAGGATAAAACAGCTTCTTTGGAAAAGGCTCTTTCTTTATTTTTAAGTTATTCTTAGAAACTCAAAAAAATTCTAAGACCTGAAGCAATGCAAAACCTAATCTCTTAAATAACACCACATCCATTTTCCTGCAGCAACAGCTGCTCTTTTGGCTGAGTACTCCATGTTCACAGGTGCTGATTATCAGAAAATTATACTAAGAGAAGATGTTTGGTAGAAACTAGTTTAGTGTGATCTTGTGCATTTACAGAAAGCGTGCAGCATCACCAGAATGCCCTTAAAGGCAAATTATAGAAATAACAGCTAGAAATCAGAGGAGAGCTTCCATTCAGAGCTAATTCAGCAAGTCTACTGCCCCAGAGACTCAGCTCCTGATTTTCTAGCTGATTTTTGGTTTTGTTGTTGTTTGTTTGGGGTTTTCTGGTGAGAGTGGGCAACAACAGGGACACACAGCTGGTAAGGTTTTATTTGATTGCTGAGAGTGGGAAATACCTCTTCCATAGCCAGACATGAAAAATTACATATGCTGGGAAACCATCATTGGTATTCACTGCAATACATCCATTTTTATAGCTTAACCTTGCTCTGACTTTGCTCTGGTACCCAAAGACTTTTATTATTTCAGCCATCAACTAAGCATGCAGTTACACATCCCTTAAAATAGCCTGACAAAATATATCCAAGTTTTGCCAGCTCTCAGACTGCCACAACACCAATACAACGAACAACTTTCAGTCATTTTCTAGCACTCCACAGCACGCTGTATTTTCTTACCTAAACCTCACATGCTTGTTTACCCTCAGCTACACTTTGCACAGGGACCTAGAGGGGTAGCTCTCCCAAATATTCAAGTATTTGACTTACTAAGTGTTATTTCATTAGAATGTGGAAGTTTATAGACATATGACAAAATTAAAGCTGGGAGCAGAGAAGTGGAACAGAGCTGGCCAGCGCATCTGCTGGAACCATGGATTCTTGTGCATCATCCCTCTTGCCCAATGTCACCCTTTGTTCAGCCAAATGTTTCCTTATTACAGCCAAACTGAGCATTGTCACTCCTGGACAGGAAACATCATGTTCAAGTCCTGCAATGGAAACACCAAGTGCAAAACAATCTTTTCATTCAGTACTTATGAGTATGAGCCAAACACTTTACTTCATTAGTGTTTCCAACAATCATTTTAATATCAGTATCACTGCAGCAACTGGAATGTCCTGAGAATTGAATAACAGTAATAAAAAAGTTTCCCAGACTATTTTACTTGTAATAAACTTGGTTTTCCTTCAAAGTGTACCCCACAATAAACCAACAGATGCAAATATAATCTAGGATACTCTTCTGGGATAAGAAAAAAAATACAGTTCAACACCTTTCCAGGTGCTGTCATAGAATTTACCTGGCAAAATTCTTTTTATGGGATTTGTAACAACCATTTACAGAGTAAATTCAGCTTGTTTTAAATGCAAAATGAGGGAGGGAGAAAAGGTCAGATTCCCCAGCATATAAAAATAGAAAGACATTATTATGGCTCCATTTCAAAGTTGATCACTTCATAAGGGTAATGTGTGCTGTAGTAATTACAACCTTTGATACAAACCTATGAACTTTAGAATTACAGCCTAGGAAATAAACAACACCTTCAGGGACACTCATCTTTCTCATCTTCTGTTGTCAATCAATCCCCATGTTTTCATGCCTCTGGCACATTCACATTTGGGTGTAATAAGATACTATCACCAGTCTGTCCACCCCATCCAGCCACAAGCTTCCTTCCAAAATGGCTTAAAAACAAACAAACAAAAGCTGTCCATTGAGAAAAACAAAAGTAATTTCCCCTTCCAACCCCAATGAGATATCAGGGGAGAAACAAGCTATTCTATCCTGATTAAAATCCAAAATACCATATTCTATCACAACACAAAGCTCTAGGACTCATTTTAAGAGTTTCCAAAAGTCACAGTCTGGCCTTAAATGTCCTTCCTGTAGTTAGCCAGCCAAAAAGCAGGTAAGTTCAAGGCAGGCTGGTTTCCTTACAATGCCATTTCAAAACAATAATCAACTTCTCTCTTCTTCCTCTATTGCTTTATTGTCTTAGCTGAAGTTTCAGGGTGAAGCTTTCTACCACTTTCAATCACATAACCAAGAACATCCCCTACAGCAATAACAAATGTAAAGAAAATATTTACTACAAATTTCTATACAATTATTACCAAGTACTTAAAAACTGAGCACTTTCTTTCCCATGGAACAGCTGAAGCAGGCACAGGAACTGCTGTCTTCTCTCTGCAGAGATGTCTGTCACTGCATAATTAGAAATGGTTCCATTTAATTTTCAAATTGCTACAGAAAATCTCCACCATCTTCTAATCAGCACTGAACAAAGCCTGTGGAACATGAAAGAATAGCTGCACTGCCTTTTTAGAGGCAGCTTCTCTCTAAAATGGTGGATGCAATACCAACCAAAAAAATTAGTTTTTATCTGCTTTAGGAGCAGTCAGCCTCCTCTACATGCAGGTTAAAACATACACATGCATACTCTGGTTTCTTCAGCTGCAGGACAGAAAGAGGAACAACAGGTTCCTCACTCCACTAAAAATTACAAACCATAATCTTAATTTGACAATTCTGATAATTAAAAAAAAAAAAAAAAAGAAACCAGAAGTTTGCCAGAGACCCAGAGACCTCAAAATCTTTGGCTCTACATTATTCTTCACTATGAGGGTATCATTCATACTGCAAGTATTTGGATCCTGTGTATTCCAGTAACAAGACATTAATCCTGGCAATGTGGGCACAAGACAGGAATCCATTCAGCTCAGCCTCAGTGTAACACTCCATGTCTCCCTCCAACAACACAGCACAGCATTCTCAACTCTGCAACACAATACTCAAGTATAAAATGGGACTTGCAGCTAATTAGGGTACAAATCAACATTACATGATTTTGCCTTGTTCACCAAAGCAGCTCAGAAATTCACTTCAAGACAACTACCACATTTCTCACAAAATGCATTTCATCAGGAAGACAAAGTTATCTTCCTTTTCTTCCTGAGTATTTCTTTACAGTGCTTCTCTGAACTGTGAGCTTCCCCTTCAATCACAGCCAGTTTTTCAGAATAAGTTCAATTTTTAGGAGCAACAAGAAGTTACTGAATGTCCATATTAACCCATCTTTCAAGAAACACCTCTGCCCCATTCTCAACATCCATTTTCCACATCTTTCTGCTCTTCCTCCCTAAATTCCCCATATGAAATAGGTCTGAAAAGCAACCATCCTTGGAAAGTCAAAACATACAACCTCTTATACTGGTTATAGTTTAATTTGACTTTTCCAACAACAGATGACAATCTGTGAGATCAGTCAGTTCCTTCTCATTGCTGTTGTTTGCTTGTTTCCAAACTAAAGGCAACCACAACAAAACACTCCCGTGGTAGAAGTTCTCTTAGAAGTTCCACATTAAATTCACAGTCATGCTCAGACCGTAACACTCAATGAGCAAATGCAAGTGGCAACAAGATGTTGCAGAATGGGCTCAAAATGAGGAGATAAAAGACACTTCAGATACTTATTAAAAGGAGAGAGGAGGGGAAATTATCACCTTCAGTTTGCAATCCTTGTTCAAGCATACTTGGTGCAATAAATTTCACTGCAGCTACACAGTCGTAAAGTATTTTTACTAATCAGTCAACAAGAATACAATTAGCACAGAAAAGTTTCAAATTACTGAAATTACAGCTTTGATAGTCAAATAAAGGATGTGCAGCCCTCTCAGACATTGCAGCTGCAAAGTCCTCTGAAAATACCCTCATCTCACTTGGAAATACCCAACGCCCAAGCCATGCTAAACCAAACACAGGAAAGGGAACAGAAAATCAGACCCATGAGTGAGTCTGAGTGCAGGTTCATGTGGCTCTTGCTCTCTGTGACCTAGAGCAGCCTGTACTGATCTGCACACCTTGACTGGGGGTAAAGTCAGTAACTGAGCCCGGTGCAGCCACCACCGCGCTCCCCACCCCCACGCCCTCATTTTCACTTCCTCATGCTCTTCAGCAGATTACAAACACTTCCAACACTTATGAAGACTTTTTTATAACCCAAAAAATTCCACATGTTAGAACCCATGTTGAAAAGAATTAACTTCAGGCTTGCTTGACTTTCTAAGATGATTCTTATGCAACACGAGAAGAAAAAACAAACAAGCCAAAAAAAGAAATCCCCGCACAAATGGTCAGCACACAGAAATAGCTCCCTCAGTTTAACCACTGGTGTAAGCTGCAGCCACAATGGTTTTAAGGATACTGGCAATTTTTCTGCTTCTGTCAACATTATCACATTTGTATTTAGTCCCCCATCCATGTGACCAAAAAAGTAAAGAAATTCTACAATGAAAGGATTACAAAGCCTGTAAGCACTAATGTCTTGCTGTAGAACACACTAGAGCTGTCACCCCACTCCTCTCCCCAAATCAAGAGCAAGAGCAACTCTGTGAAAACTTCTTTCCCCTCAGTAAGCAGAAGTTTAAAGCTTTTTCATTTACTTGAAGACTATTGAGAGACTCAGACAATGCTAACTTAGTAATTTTAATATAAAGCAAGCTTTCACAAAAAGTACTATACTTCATAACCCTATACTTTGACTCTTAAAGACACATTTGCTTTCTCCATATATTTGTTCACCTTTTCACTAAACTACCCTTTCCTTCCTTGAAATGGTTGATATTCTCAAAAGCGAACTCTGTGTAAGTAACTGCAAGCTGTGCAGCCTTGCTGCCAGCTTTTAAAGTTTACGTCCATGTGCTTAAGCAATTCATTAAGCTCATTTACCCACCTTGCTCTCTGTAAATGTCACAACTGGCTATCATCCCAAGCCAGGAGGGTGAACCAACAGGCCCACCTCAGCCTTATGTCAGCTAGAAATGGAAATTTCTCATCTCGCTGCTAAATGAAATTAAAGAGTGTCAAAAAGTGTCATTCATTAGCTATCGCAGCTCTAGGGAATAAGACATGATCCTAACGGTAGAGAATAACCTGTGTGAAGCGATTCCATCACCGTCAGGGAAAAATGCGAGCAACAAGGATTGAGGTGAAGTGAGCTCACACGAGCACGAAACAGTGCCGAGAGTCTCCAAGTTTTAGGGCCATCACCTGCACAACTCTTCGCTATGAGGCACCTGTATGGGCCCTACATGGCAACAGTGTCCCCACACCACGGGGCCCACCAAAAGAAGGGTAGAATGCCTTGCAAGCACTATCTGCGGAGACAGGTTTCTGTCAAAACAAGGAATTCTCCGGTCCCTCCCAGGGTCACCTGCCCACGGCCTCGCTGCCGGGTGTGCCTGCGGGGCACGGACACCTTAACCCGGCGCTATCGCCTTTCAGCCCGTCCGCGGACACTCGCCGAGCCCGCCCGGCCCCGGCGCTCCCGGGACGGGGCTCGCTGGGCTCCAGCCCGGCGCCCCGAGCCCGACAGAGACAAAAGACGGACGGCGACCGCCGCCGGCGCAGCCGCGCCCGCCCAGGGCCGCTCCCCGGCCGGGTCTCCCCAGCCCCGGGCAGAGGCACCTGCGGCCGGGCGGGACCCC
>VZTB01016548.1:342329-363676 GCA_013397245.1 Thryothorus ludovicianus
CCGGCCGTGGCGGAGCGGGCGGCGGCGGCCCCGCGGGCGGGCCGGGCGCGCAGCCCCGTACCTGTGCCAGGGAGAGGCGCGCGGCCATGCTGTTCCATGCCCCCGGCCGGGCCGCAGGAAGGACGCGCCGGGCCCCGCCACTCGCCGCACAACTTCGGCAACTTCCCCAGCCGGCCCCGGGCAAATCCCGGCACCGGATCCGCGCCCGCCCGCCGGACGGAGCCGGAGCCTCCCCCGCCGCCACACGGCAGCGCGGCCGCGCGCAAAACCGGGCGCGGATTACCGGAGCCGGAGCCTGCTCGAGGCGGCTGCAGAGAAAACCCGGAGCCGGAGTCCTTGGCCTGACACGGTGGCCAACATCCCTTCACGGGCTCCTGGCCTCTCCCTCACCTTCCCTGTTGGCCTCGCTTCTGCTGGAGATGCTTCCAGCATGGTGAACGGTTGCAGTTCTCCAGTCTAGTCATGACACAGGTCAGGGAAGTCCCAAAACAGGAGGTGAACGAGGTCTGGGCTCAATTGCAACAGAGCTGGGCACAAGGCCCAGGAGGAAGCAGCGCGTGAGCCCAGCAGGATGTCCTGACCCAACGCATCCTCACAGCAGTGAGGAGCAGCTCTGGGCTTGGCCTCCTGCTTCCCTCCACTCACAGGAAATTAGATGCCTGGCCAGGCAACTCATCATTGTACGTGTCCTGCTGTCTGTCTGCCTGCACTCAAGGGAACAGCAGCTCTTCTGGGGGAGGGCAACCAGAAGAAAGGGATGAGCAACTCTTATGGCAGGAGAAACTATGAGACATCACAGGCAACAAGACACGAAGAAGCAAGCTGGAGTGGGGAGTAAATTGGATCACATTCTCCAAAGCCATGGGGAACAATTGTGTACGGGCTGGCTGCAAACAATACTTGTGCCACCATTCATCCTCCTGCTCCTCCTGTACCTGCTCACCTCCTCCCACTGGCTTATTTCCACTCCTACTCTGAGCTCTGCACTACTCAGCATACATCACTCACTGAGGGCCAAGGGAAAACGTTCCTATTTTTATACTTTACCCCAAGCTGCTTTAGGCATACATTTAAACTTGAAATATGCATTTGGACCAGTAAAAGGAAATTAGCTGAAGTCATACTTGATTACTGGAAAGCTTTCCCAACATGCTTTGTTTCCTTAGTCTGTCCATAATTCTGTGCCCCTCTGCATTGTTTTCATCCCCCTCAGCTCAGCTGTGTGCTCATGCCCCACCTCTGCATCCTGTCATTCCTCAGCTGGCAGTCATCCTGAGCTGCCAGTGCTCATCATCTGTCGTGAAACGTGGGATCCCTCCTTCCCACCTATTCCCTAATAAAGAGAAGTCCTGCTTTACCAACCTGTTTCTCAGTCATTCTTTTCAGTAAGAAAAAGATATGGAGGGGAAGAATATAAAAAGGAAACAGAATAGATATAAAAATATTCACACCATTCACATACTCACTGTCACCTCTGTACTCCACCTCACACTTCTCTCATAAGCAAAATCCCTAAAAAACAGTACAGACTTTATATTTCTAGGTTAGTTTTTCCTTCTTTGATTAAAATTGGAATACCATCCCAGAATAATTAATATCTGGAAATTAAACTAGAAGATTGTAAAGCTAGAGCTGTGTCTCCTGTGGAGAGCAGTGTTTTTGGGAGGGGGCCCAAAGTAAGCATTTGGAGAGCCTGGGTTTCTGAGCTGCCATGAGCTCCTGTGGGTGCCCTTTGCTCTGTCAGTTTTTTCCTTCATCTCTCAGTCTTGCAGCTTGGCAGGGACTGGTGGCCTCTCAGGTGAGAGGTTACACCCAGGCTGATGTGTTCTCACTGCAAAGAGAAGAAAAATGCAAAACAGGGACCTGGGAGTTGGCTCTGGATTTGGAGGCTCGACGCTGAGAGCTGCTGTGAGCAGGATTTTGTGGGCAGGCTATCTGGCTCAGCAGTGTTCTTGCTGCTGTTCCCTTTCTCTCCTGGGTGTTGCATCAAGGATTTCCCACCAGGTTCAGGAAGAGACCCAGAGCTGCAGCAAGGCTCTGGAATAAGAGGGCTGAGTCACGGGACTTGTGCAGGTCAGCAAGCAGAGCTGTGTCACCCCAGAGCACAATTAAAAGCCCCAAGTCCCCTCAAAGCAGAACATTTGTCCAGGGGGGAGGTCTGCTCCAGCCAAATGACCACCACTCCTGAGGGCCTGACCTTCCTGAACCTTTGTGTGAGAAAATAAACAACAAACCTCCCAATTTTAGTCCCTCAAACTGTGAGGTGCACAGCAGTCCACATCCAGAGATCTTTTCCATAGTGTTCTCCAAAGCTGCTGTGGCAGTCTCCAAACTGCACCTGCAGCTCAGGAACAAGCAGGCAGTGCCAGGTACGTGGTTATGTACCTTCACCCTGGCTATGCACACCCACAGTCATCAGGCATGACCACTGTGTCCACAGTCAGAGGCCAAGAATCACTCAAGGTAACCACTGTGGCCTCTACAAACTAAAATAATAATGAGTTTCATATAATCAACACTGAATTAGTGTGGTAACGTAGATCTGTGCTGTTGTTGATCATTCCGTGCATCTCACAGACAAATTGTCCTGGATGCCTCCAACCATCTGAGTTAAAACAACCAGCTCAGAGCCTCAGACATCTCTACAACAATTACAACAGCACTTGTCAGCCTGCTGATGGTGAATGATTGTACTGCAGATTTTCACGAATCTAGAATGACAGCTCCCAGAAGAAAAACAGCTCCCTGCTTCTCAGCTGGAATTGAGATGTCATCACCTGACATTGGATCATAAACTGGACTTTATGCTTAATTTCAGCCAAGAGAAAAATCACAGCAACTAAAATTTACTCAAAGTTGTTGGCAGATTTGCAAAACAATGCCCTCCAATGACCTTCTTGGCTTAGCCACGAGCAGCTCACCAGGGCTTGGCTAGGGTGGAAGAGCTCCTGAAATCTGGAATGGGGGGATTTTCTAAATGCATCTCTCATTTCCTCCTCAGTGGAAACCCCATTCTAACCCCATGCTAACCCCATGAATCCTGACCTTTTGCAATATCTTCTGTGAATTGTGTAAGGAGTGGTGGGACTCCGTGCTGGGCTTTCAGGAAAGCTTGTTAAGAATATAAGAAAGTCAAAAGATCAGCAAACTGCAAGAACTTTAACAGTTTCATTCTATATTTTTTTTGCATTCAACATGAATTCTCCTGCAGGAAATATTTATCTGTAATCTGCTCTGTAAGAACTGCTACATGTAGAATTTTTGTTGCAAGATCCTCTACTACAGTGCACTTGATACCTAAAGGACATGGAAAATAGTATTAGCATGCTTTTATTTGTAAGCATAATAGGATTTTCTATGATTCTAAGTACTGGCATTTTGACAAATAGGTACCAGATTTGAGTGTTCTTTATTGTTTCTTTAGAAGTACAATGCCCAAGGTTACATCTACACTGGACAAACAAGGGACTGCTAATAAATTAAAACTAGCCAAGTGGCTGGTGAAGATTGGGCCTTGCAGCAGTGCAGAGAGCACAGCAGCAGCACAACCATTTTGGTGCAAATCCCCACTGTGAGACACTGTGTGAGAGCAGAAACTGACGTGCTGGTACAGCTGAATTTGAAAATGTGCTGCAGCAAGATAGCACAGAAAGGCTCTCCACCAGTCAGAGTCAAAAACTAACGACCTCTGTTTTATAGACCTCCAAATATGTTTGTTAGCAAAGCTGGTAATATTTTAATCGTATCCACTGGTCTCCCTGGAAATAATATCTTAAGTGTCCATCTTTTCCTTTCTTAGAGCTTTGTTTACCCTATGGATCAGCACACAGGAAGCCCCAAACAGCACTCAGGCATTTAGTGTGACTTGTGCTCGTTCTAGGAAAGGTGTTACTATAGCTCATGAGCACTCTGGAGGCTGAGAGAGGAATGACTCAGTCTTGCCTCCTGCATTCCTGAGCACGGAAATGAGGTACCCAGCTCACTGGAATTCCAGTGCAAAGCAGAGCAGGAGCTGCAGCATTGAGTATACAGAATCAAGGATTTAGAGGTAAAAAAAGAGGTAAAACGCCACTTTGCATTTTACAGAACAAAAGTAGATGCACCAACACAAAATCCTGGCCAGAAAAAGGGATCACTGTTCTCTGATCGAAGACTGTAATGCAAGGGAACCTGCCCACAGGCAAACACACTGTTTTACCTTGCACAGGTTTCAGAGAGCCAAGCAACACCCCTGCTCCTGATACAGAGCATTTCCCACACCCGGGTCACTGACAGATCCCTCCTGAGAAATAAGGAAGATCATCCTACAAACTCTGACAACCTTTGGACTGAGGGGACCTTTTATCAGAAATCCCAGAGTACTTTCCAGGACTAGTGACACAAGCTGGTTCAGGAAGTCACTACTGCAGGCTTGCCTTTTTCTAGAAATCCACCCACCCCAGGACATGCTTTGTGTGCTCTTTACATTTTATGCAGCTGCAGATTTTCTAGACAAAGGGTTACAGATAGGCTGCTATGTTTTAAGAGAACACTACAATCATCTAGCCAGACTCCAACAGGCCTTCTGTAGAGATCTGTTAATTTCTGTGTTTCTTTTGCATAAAACATGTAATCTGTGAGTGTATCTTCTAGGAGTATGTCTAGTTACTAGAGTATGGACATTGATCACTATGAAAGCTGCATAGGAATTGTCTGCTAATTCACCTCGTGATGTGCTCTTGGCTTCTTAAGGTGGTTTGCAGACTATCAAAGTAATAGCAGCTTTGAAAGCATTTCAAAGTGAGTTGAGGGATGATCAAATTTATACAAAACTGTACCAGTATTAAAGAAACCCACATTAGGATATTAAGGTAACTGCATATTTCTTCATCTCTGAAGTGTTTTCTGTTCAGATGTTCAGATGTATTTGAATATATCTGAATTTAACTCCATCTGGCAGAAACAGAGTATGGAATCATTGTACCTCTTTGTTTTGTAAAATGATGTCATCTACATTGCCAGTATTCAGAAATCCAAAGGCTAAAATTATTTTTGAACTGTAGTAATTAGAAAGAGCAATCTTGAATTTTTATTAAGAGAATGATAAAATTAAAAATAACCTGAATAGGGCTTGAGTGAGTCTTTTTAATCATTTTTGATGGAAGAGTTGGCAAATTTGAAATGCAGCAGTACAGATCCATGTTATTTTCAAACATACACAATTTATCTTTTCATTAAGACTGTAAACATATTTTCTCAAACTAATTTATATTAGCCAGTTTCATGGGGCTACACTTTGTGTTGTAAAAGAATAAGAGAAAATGTAGATACATACAAGAGTTCAGCTTGACCTCTATATAATTAGCTGGATGACTGACAGCAGAATGACATTTTTCATTCAAGACTGTATTTGAAACCCAGAAAAATCTCAATAGGCATTAATTTGACACGTCCAGCTAATGTAGCAGTTTGAGATTTTGCTGTTCCTTGAACAGCTTAATACATGTTCTGACAGAAATAGAACAAGCAATAGCACTGCTGAAACAGCATCAGTCTTCATTATAAATTAAACACATCGATATTGTAGTGTATATTAAACCAAAATGAGGATTGAAAACTAATATGTTTACAAAGTAGCAAGCAGAAAAGCTTTTACCAACAGTTTCTTCTGTTCCCTATTTCCTTAGGCATGTTGTCTATACTATAAATCCAGGAAACATATTACTCACCTTTCTGAAACAATTAAAAGATTATTATGTTTTAAAAAAACAGAACATTTTAAAAAATATAATCTACACACTGAATCCCCAACATTCCCCTAACCTAGAACTAGTTCACTCTGCCCTTCACAAAGATTATTAATTAATTTCAGAACTAGAAGAAACATGAAGTAATTAGATAAAAGAGTATCTAATTAGTATTCACACTTCTCATTATATCATTTGTCTTTAAGACAAACTCACAACTGTTAATGGCAAAAGACCATTTCTATGGCATTACTGTAACTCTTAATACTAGCAAGTGTTTTTTTTTCTTGAGATTTCCTTCTCCCAATTATTTTAATCTTCTTATCTATTCTTACTTTCTCCACTTCCATTCATTTTCATCTAGTCTTAACTACAACCATAACAATGTCAAAATGGTTCAGAAAGTATTAAAACAAAATAACACCAAAGCAGTATTGGTGATAAGACAAAAAATAACTTTCACAAATCACAGTAACCTACTACAGCAACCCAGTCTTCAAGCTGAGCAATTCAGGTACCAACATTTAAATCATATTTTTTATCTCATCCTTATTCAGGACAACACAATATTCATATTTAATTTTACACTAGTAGTTAAAGCTTCTCCTAAATGTAAATCATGTTCCCCTTGCTTTCAGCAGTGAAGTCTCCCATGTATGGGAGCTGCAGTGACAGAACAGAGATCTCAGCTGGGTTAAGGTAGTGAGTGCCAAAGGTTCAGTGAGGAGATGAGCCAAAAGCCTCAACAGTAGTGGAAAAATCAATCCTATTTGAAAAGGTGTTGATGATTTAGCCCTCACAGTACACAAGGACAGAGATGATTCAACCATTTCAGTTAACCTTGACCAAGTGACATTTAAAACTGTGTTTTTGCTGCTATGGAAAAGATCACAAATTATTGACAAATACAGTGAGAAGCAAGAGCAAAGCATTACTTGCCTACATCTGTATCAGTGCTGAGAGCTGTAAAGGAGCCTGCAGGTGGAAGCTATCAAATACCAAATTGCAGTGCTCTTTCTGCAGGCAGAAGGAATTTCCACAGATGCTCTTCCAGCTGCACTTCCCCTTCTCAAAAGCACAATCCTGCTGTATGTCCTTAAATGAGAAACCACCATGTGGGATTTTTTATTTACAACCCTGTAGCAGGGAGTGGAATCTGTCCTGTTACTTGGCCAACTATTGCACAACATCAGCAGGCAAAATGTTCCTTTAAGTGCAACACATATAATCCCACAACAACACATCAGACTGAGGAATGTTCCCATAAAACCTCTCTTAGTTTTTTGGACTCCTGAATAATTGACATGTAATTATATTTTTTTTCATTCTTCTACATCAGGTTGGTACTATCAATGATAGAGCATAACTTGACTGATGAGACAGCACCAAAAATATTTGCCTTTAAGAAAAATGTTTTAAATGCATACAATAAATATCATTGCTAAGTAGTAAAGACTGAATATTCTCTTATTGCTCACAATTCAAAATATGTTCTCATTTGATTGCATGCACAATGCAATTAAAATATGAAATATCCTTAAATATGACCAAGCTATTTGCTTAATGACTGATTTGTTTACCGGTTTGTTTGGTTGGTGGATTTTGTTTGGATTTTTTTTTTAAGATTAAGTTGCAGAAGCAATGCAGCAGTGATTCAGCCTCAATGGAATTGTTCAGGTGTTCATGTGACTGTTCAGATGCAAAAGGGCTTTAATGGAATTTGAACTCCATCAGCTGACAAGGAAATGCTTTCCTCTGTGCCACCTTATGTTCCTGTCCTGTTATCTGTAATAAAAGATATCTCACCTGTTGAACAGGTGAAACTAATACAGCTATAAATAGATATAGCTATATAACAACTACAAAGTGAAAGTCTGGTGAGCATTCATTAAAAAATATTTCTTTAAATGACTTTTAGTAGTGTTTAAAGCAGTTGTGGTAAATAATTGCATTTAAAGCAGCTGTGGTAAATAATTGTGGTGAAAGTCACTGTGACTTTGAAAAATACATCATGGATTTAGTAGCTTCACAATAGTTTTTCAATCAAACTTGCTCTCTTTACAAATAAATTTCCATTTAGATATATTCTGGTTTTAAAAATGCACTGCAGAATCTGAAAGACTCAGTCAACTCTCGCTGTTATTGGTAATACTAGTTTAAATGAGATTCACAAAATAGGAAAAGAAATTGAAGAATGCTATTTATAAATATCTACATCAGGTTACCAAAATTATTGATCATTATGCACAAGCATCAAACCACCAAGATTTTTCAGATCCCCATATCAATCTAATTTGTTGAATCAGTTCAATAACAAATTTGACCTTCTCTAGAAGGACAAATGCCACCCTCCCCAGGTGCTCACAAGACAAATATATACCAGGTATAAAACTGACACAAAGAACACTGAGGTCCAAAGGAAAAAAGTATCAAGGTTTTAGGTATAAAACAGAGGCAGAAGCCATTTAAGGTAGGTAAAGTCAGATAGCTGGATGAGTTTTGCAGAAACAGAAGAGGTAGTCTTCCTAAAAGAATCCCCATGATTCAAAAGACATTCAAATTCCATCCAAAAATGAAACATTCTTGTTTGTCAGTCTCTTTATGTTTAGTGAAGATACATAATTTGTTCCTGTTGAAATCAAGTTTACTGTAATGACTTTCCTTACAGAAATATCTGTACAAAATGATTTAATGAATTTCCCTTTCCTTTCCTTGTGATAGCATTAATGATGGTAAATTCCATATATACAGATGAGCATGAGAAGAAAACACTCCAAAATCATCAGTAGAGCTATTCAGTTAACTGTAAAATTAATATATAGATGAGTTGCTTAATTTAGCTCAACTCCAATTCTACTAAGTAGGGAATAAATCTCAGGCTAAAAATCAGATGTAGGTCTCCTACAGAGGACTGTAGAACAGATCCATGTTGTGCTAGATGGCACAACTGCCAAAAATACAAACCATGCAGGTACCTTGTAGAGATCAAGGTGAGGAAAACCTGTATTGTTGTATTTATAAATACAGAGATTTTGGGTAGGAGTGTGTGGAGGTTTTCTGTGTTTTTTAACTGTATTTATCATGTACATTGGACAACAAATCAAAGCAAATCCTACAGCCAGGACTTTTTGATGCCAGTGAGACTTGAAAGGGGAAAAGTATCCAAAGATTGCTTCAGGACATGGATGAGGAAATTTCTGATCACAGTCTCTGACAGAAGCACAGAAGCTTGGATTGCTTCCTCAGGTTTCTAAATCTCTTCATGGATATCTTTCCAATCAGGCTACTGGAAATTACTGTATTTTAAATTTAATTTCTGCTTCAAGAAACATGGTAGGGGCAGGATAGGTGGCTTGGCATGTATAACAACTGGCACAGAAGAAAGCTAGCCAGATGGCATTAGGCTAAAAGAGTTCTCTTGCCCAAAATATTAGCACCCACTTCCTTGGCAGATTCTAAAACCAGAACAGAATCTGTCTCTGTCTCCCTTTACCATTATCACACAGCTGACTTTTATATATATCTGCAGTTCTGGTCCCTGCCCTTACAGCTTTGAAATAACTTCACAAATTTCTCATACGAGGAAAGCACTTAACAGGATTCAACAAGGAAAAAATTTTAATTAGACCTCTTTTTTCTTTCAGGTAACTCATTTTTTTAACATTGATGGAGTAATGTTCATCAATTCCTGTAGCTCTTTGGGGATTACTAATTTAAAAAGTAATAGAATTTAATACTTGAATAAGCAATGTAATATGAAGATCTAATTTTTAGCAGATGAGCAGATTTAAATATATCACAAAAAGTAAAATGCTTCAGATTTTAGATGTTGCACATTTTATTGCACATATGCAGTTATCTGATTAAATGAACTATGTCAGCTACTTGAAGCAAGAAGAAATCTTTCCAAGCTCAATCTAATGTCATAATTAAGAATTTTCACGTATATTGGATAAGATCTGCCCAAACAATACAATATATCTACATTTGGTCAATGCTCTGTTCACAATTTATTATAAACTATACTGAAGTCTGATCATCATTACCAGAGAACTCAAACTTTGCTAATAATGCAGTCTGGGGATTTCCTTAACGTGAAAACTTGTAAAAAAGAAATATAATTATCTAGAAAGAGAATCTGTGACAAAAATGCATTTATCCCTCAAATCTCCTGGTTGGTTCTATATTTACCATTCCTTCCACCACTGGACTATGTAAGGCAAATTCTCTTCTCATACACAACTGCACAATCATTATTCAAATGCACAGGTTCAGAGAACTTCATGAAGAGCAGGTGGTTTTTTGTAAGTCTCTACTGCTTGCAAAGAAATCTCCTCCATCAACAGACAGCATGAGATTCAACAGCCACAGGAGTTCTGCACAGTGCTCATGAGAGGGAAGTAATGTGTTCCCTTGAAAACTGGACAAGGAAATGCCTAAAATTGCAAGCTGACTGAAAGAGTAAAAGGAATTGAGTCAGCACTCTGGGGAAAGGAAGGAAAAGGGAGGGGTGGAACAACGAGTATATTCTTAAAAAAAAAAAATGTATGTTCAAAGCAGATACCATGAAAAAGATAAGTGCTACTAGCATGCCATAAATAATATAAGATTCACATAATGCACCATTAAAGTTTATGGATCAAATCCTCTTTCCTGGCCATGATGTACTTAGCCATAACAAAGACTCTCACAGAGCTGGTTACAGCTTTCTGATTCACTACCCAGCCCAGTTCATCTCTGGCACTGACATGGGACTGAGATGATTCATTAATGGAGAGAGCCAAATTGCAATTTCTCTACAATCCCTTTAAGACACTGTTTAAAGGGGCTGTAAAACTGGCTAATATATATTACCTCTTGGTTCATTCAGATCTGTTCAGTCTAGAAGAGAAATTTTCTGGACCTTGTGTGCTTTTCTCTTGTTCTGCCTTGCCAGAGCACTGACAGAGGGCCTAGGACAGTGAACAAGGCCTAAGACTTTCCCCTTCTAAGTCCCCTCAGGTTTCTCCAGCTGTGTGAATGTTTCAATTTGTCCCACATAAACAGAGTTTATTTAGATGTGCCATGCACATGTACATGCACATCCATGCTTACTGATCACTAAACTGCAAAGCCAATTCAAATTTCTTGTGTTCAGGAGAACTGTAAGCCTGGGTGCAATGTGCCCTCCGAGCATGCATAATCTGAAACAGATGGCTCAACAGATGAGCTGCCAAACACTCAAGGCCAATTCAAATGCCATCCAAAAGTAAAAGTTATGTGGGATAAAAGTTTTCCTTGTCCCACTTTAGATAAACAGGGCCTATCTGCTTGGGAGATGATTCTTTCTCATTTTCTGCTTGTCTACTTATTCTTTTCAAATATGGCGTGCTCTAGAAAACAAATTCAGTTTTACTAGCTGCCTGCATTTTTCAATCTCTTGTCTGGGTTTTTTTTTAATAAAGCTCCATACTCTGGAGTGAAGAGATTGCAAGGCTATTTGAGCTTAAGTTAAAAAACAAAGCTGACAAGGAAAGAGCAAAATACAGGAACTCTCTGGCCTTCAGTGTTGCAAGGAAAAGGTTGAAAATATGAACCCTTCAGAAACCAAAATTCCTTTTTAACTCATTCTTTGGTTGGCAGGGCTTAAGCACAGATAAATAATTTAAATTACATGGAATATGAAGTGTATTGATTTCCCATTAAAACACTCTGATACATGGTACTAGAGAGCTCTCCCCAGCTTGTGATACTTCCCAGCTTTTCCACAGGACTCCCTGCCCATAGTTTGCCTAAGTGGAGGCATTGTTCCTGCAGGCATTATTATGCCTTAGGTAATGCCTTCACTGTAAAGTGAACCTGATTTGAAGCCACCATACATCTTGATTTTCCCATAAAGGCCATTTTTTGACACCTGGAATTTTTCCCGAGGGCACACACACACATCTATGTACATATATGCCTATTAATCTGTCCATCTCCCCAGACTCTGTATCTAGGTGCCTGAATTTCTTAACATCAGGAATCCTGACACAGGACTATTAAATACATTCAAAAAACCCAGACAATGGCAGATTGCATACTGCAGAATTTTGGTGTGCATGAAAAAAAAAAAAGAACATTTCCAAAAAGTAATTACACAGTCTGAGCACTCACAGTACAGAATATGCCCATGTTGCTGCTGGGAACAGAAATGACAGCCATCACTTCAGTCAGCCAAGCACCACTGAGATCAGTCACACTGCAGAACATTACCTATGCTTCACACTGCACCAGCTGACACCACATGGATTATCCCCTGAAATGTTTAAAGTACTACAGTACTACAGTTAAGGATTTATAGGTGTAGAAGAATCAAGCTAAAACACACAAAGAAATTGTAAGTTAACTCCACAGTCAAGACAAAGGGTGTAAGATTGGTCCACTAACTACAAGAAAAAGAAAATGGCTGTCTCTGTGTTTTAGAAATTCTGTGCAATGAGTAAATGTAATGCAGGGACTGTAGCAATTAAATGTAAGATATCACTGTGGATATTTAGCAGATTAAATTCTCATTCAAAAGTGTGAAGCCAAATAGATGTAATATTTTACAGACAGATGGGTTAATGTTATCATAATGTAAGTGACAGCTGGATCAGGGAAAACTCTGTGTAGGATTTTGTTTTGTCTAAAATTGACAGATATGTAAGCCAAAATCTGAAAGACAGATAAGACAACAGCTCGTTTGCTACCAGTTTTGCTGTATTGGGAAGTATCTGTCCTCTATTTGTCAGACTGGAAACATAAACCAGAGTGTGTAATGCTAATGATGCACTCAGATCCTCCTCTTTTGCTTATGCATTATGAATAGCAGAGCTTAACTGGGTAGTTACATGCTTTCATCTCTAAATCAGTGTGATAAATTTTGGTCTTGATTATACACATGTAACTACATCAGCACCAGAGGAACACAAAAGTGTGAACAACTTTTGGGCTGTTTTGCCTGGAGTGGAAACACCCAATTAAATTCATGCTTTTCTTTGCTGGCAACTTATTTCCAAGGGCTCAAGGCTGCTAATCTCCAAACTACACTGCACATTTGACCAGTAAATTAAAACAATTTATTGTGTATACCTCAAGTAAACACACCACTGGAAGAAACTACAATTTCCTAAACATTACCAACTTCAGCTTATGCTATGCAAATCAGTTTCACTATACACAGCAGATTTTTTTTATTGTTAGATCTCCTTGTAAGTACATTCCTTACAAGCTTATTTTCAAAAACTAATTCTCTTGGGCAATGGAAAGCAAATTATATAACTCTCCATTTTGTCAATTGTCCAGAGAATTTGGTTAACTCCATCAGTATTTAGAGATGTTAATGTTATTGTAGGACTTTCTTCAAAGTTACATTGCAGTTACTGCTGCAATAGTTTATTGGGGCACTGGGAAGTTCAGAGACTGAACTTTTGAAACTTGGAAGCAAACAGATGCAACATGGCTGGGATTTTCTTGGCTTACAAAGTGAGTAACAGAGCTGCCCTGTGTGTGCTGCTGCCTACGAGCTGAGTAGGATTTCCTTTGTTTCAGTCCATGACATCTGGGTGTATTTCAACACCAAAATCAGCAAAAATCAGCAAAATTGTTCACGTTGGAGAAGGGGCAAAGTAATGTCTGACTACTAAAATGTAAAAATTAGACTACCATATTATTAAAGATCTCACAGAAATCCCACTCTTCTACTGAGAAAACCCCCAGACAATCCAAAACTCTCCTTGAAATAACAGTTAAAGAGTCTCTTGGTGAAATTAAGTCCCTGAATAAAAATAAGAACATAATATAAAAATAAGAGTAATGGTTTAGAAGAATGGTCTAAACACCCCAATGTCCTGTCTCCAGCAGTGACAACAGCCAATAGCTATGGAAAATGGTAGGAGTGGGAAATGTAGTGAGACTGCTCTGGTGTACTTCCCAAACTTCCAATGATTTACAGTTCAGAAGTCACCTGAGCTGGAGTTAATTCTTGTGAGTGGCTGTTTTACTTTAGACAGCAGCTTAATATGTCCAAGACTTTTGTCTTCATCCTACCAAGACTGAAACCTCAGCAGGGTGTGCGAGGGCTTTCCCTGATCCTCAAACCTGGGTTTTCTTCCTGCACATACCAAGCTGAGGGAGCTGCAGGAGGTGCTGCTCTGAAGTGTCACTTCATCTGGGGATCTGATGTAGCTGCATTCTGTACGAGTCTGCGAGTTCACACATAAATGGAATATTCTCCTGACAGCTCCTGAGAGCTGACATAGTAGCAAAGCACCCATCTGCTTTCTAAATCCTGCTCCAAGTGCACATCATGATTTTTGGGGAGCAATCCGAGTTTTATCTGCCTATTCTGGTGGCTACTTTTTTTTTCTTCTGCAAAATTAGTTTTCCCCTTCTTTTTTCGTTTCTCATAGAAGAGAGAGAAAATTGAGTAGGGTGGAAAAAGTAATTTCTGCATTTTTGCTTTCATCAGAACAAGGAGAAAGCAAATCCTTTAAGCAGGCATGAAAAAGGATTTTTTCATTCTCAGATAAGAAGAAAAAAATCTCCAGTTTTTGGTAGGATAAACTTTGCTAGTTTTGTCTCTCATTCTTACACAAGAAACAGTAACCCTAAAGAAAAATCTCTTTGGCATCCCAAAATCAGGGCAGTATTAAATGAGGGCTCATACTGTTCATGGACTCCTCCACAAAAATCCCTGGGAGTGATGCTAGACCTCAGGAAAAATTATTTTCCCTTAAATTCCAGAAGAAAATGTAAAGACAGAAACTGATTCTACATTGATACAATGGAAACTTAGTTTTAACAGATACCCCCTTAATACTTCTAGTTATGAGCAATAAAGGCACACATTGCCTTGTGTATTGTGATGGATTGCTCAGCTCTAGGTCTCCTTGACTTTACTTTTATCCTTCCTTTCATCATCTATTTAATACCCTAAAAAATACCACAGTCAGATGTCTGTTATTTACCTGGGCAAAAAAAACAACCAAAAAAACAAAACACCAGGGGAAAAAAAGATGGAGAAAAAGATATTTTTCCTCCAGATTTTACCATGACTTTGTACCACTGAGTGTGGATGCTGCTCATAACAGCCAAAAAATATGCATGTATTTTGGAACCCATTTGTATATATAAACACCAGTTTTAAATGCTACCTTTGATATTGCTGTATCTATTAATAATAATAAATACAGTGTATAAGGAAAAGCAAACAGTCCTTAACTGAAAATAAACACAGCACATAATCCTTATGATTAGCAACAATATTCTAAAATATTAATTGACTTCTTACCTTTGCCCTTGCTAAATTTGCCACATGTCAAACTCTACTGTAAGTCTAAATTTTGTGAGAAGATGATGATGTATGTATTGCATTCTTGCTAAACTGACTACAAAGAGTAAGTAACTCAACTTGAAACATATTAATAGGGCAAACACCACAAAAAAAGGTGATGGTGAGAAAGCTTTGGGAAAAGAGGTGATGCCTTTTTGCCTTTTTGTAGCAGTGGGCTGCATACCACAGCTGCAATGAAGGAAACATTCCAGTTGAGCAGCATTCCTCTGAATCTTTTCAAAGTCTCTGTGGAGGCTAAAGTAGGAATCACTTATTTGCGGTTGAGAAAATAGCAGGGACTTCTGCATTAAATTTTAAATACATTCTGCCCAGAGGATGATAAGATGTTTAAATCAAATGATGAGACATTATCCATCTAAGCAATGCATTAGGAGCATGAAATGGGATTCAACATGCCATGAATTCTAAACTCCTGTACTCAGCAAAGAATCACAGACTCACATATAATCAGGTTGGAATTCCCATATTATCCTCAAGGATAATATGGTCCATTCTTTCTTGGCAAAAGTACAGACTAGACAATATGGCTCAGCACCCTGTCCACTCTGTATTTTAGAAGTGTCCATGGCCTGTTGATCTCAAGATCATTATATTGTAAATTTTATTTAAAAATAACACAAAGATTATAACAAACTGTTCACCAAAATTCATTCCAGCACTTTCCTACCAGCTAGATTGATTTTCAGATTACTCAATGTAGAGATGGAAAATAATCTGTATAACTATTTCTTCAGTATAAAGGTTAGGTAATCTTAAAAATTATTTTGTATTAGATTTATACTATGTTTAAGTTACAGAATTTGTTAGAGGGTGCTTTCCCCATTAATTTTTTACTGTTATTAATGCCTTCCTCTCAGAACACTGAAGATATCAAGTGTGATCAGGATATGTGGGAGGAATTCTTTGTCCCCTGAGTAAAGTGAGTGCAGAAGATAATCACATTTCTTAACAGCCAAGCCCCTCAACAAGCCCAGAAATGTACTTCTTGAAGAGATGTTGAGTCCTTAAGTGTGAGTCTACACTCCTGCAACTCCCAGATAACGTTATGCCAAACTGTCCTGCAAAACCTGAATTTACTCTTGACACCAAAAAATTGTAAGCTTTGTTACTGTTTCAAAGCTACTCCAATTTATAATGTCCTTAAAACGTGTTTTTCTGTAGACCTTGTAACAGGATTTGGCCATTAGGTGAGTCACTGGAGTTGCTAAACCGAGCACCTCCACCCTGTTTTTAACACACTGCAACATCTGACAAACTCCTCCCAGTCCTGCCAAGTGCCGGCGCCAGCGAGGTGAGTCAGCTGCGTCTTTGCTGCATCATCCCCCTGACAGACAGCGCTACCAGAGGGGATTAAATAACTCCACAGAATAAATCTGAGCTCCAGCATCATCTCTAGCTTAATTGCAAGTACCTGTCTTAAACGGTATCACAGCTTGGCTGAATGTATTCTGGTTTTGGGGAATTGGTTCCAATATTCCAGTGCTCTCCAGTGCAGCTCTAGAGACACCACGGAAGGATGAGATTCTGAACTGTAGGAAGGCAGATCTAATGTTCAAAAAGAAAAGCCCCTTCTCTTGTGAACTTACACCAAACACAGCCATAAGCAATAAGCAGAAACAGAACAGGGATTCTGAGACTTGATGACTCAATTCCCATACAACCTGCTGTAATTTGATTTTTTTCCAGACTATGCTAATATGGAGGCATTTAGAAGACTCAGAAAGGCCTGCTTAGCCCTCAAGGAGGTTCCTCATCCCTGACGTAGAAGAATTTATGACAATTCATTATAATCAGAGAAAAACTAGATTAAAATGGACAGAATTGGGAAAATATATTGCCAATGGTTTTATTTCATAGAATCATAGAGGAATTGGCAAGAAATGCCCAAGAGAATGAATTGTTTGCCTCAGAAACAAGCTACTGTCCTCCTTCCACTGTCTTGTTGTTTTTTTTTTGTATTAGAAGCAGTGACAGTATAATAAATCTATTCAGAAAATCTACTTACAATGGCACTTACTGTCATACTTGATTTAATTATCCTCTTTGAAGAATGACTGCTTGTAGGGTGAAGGTGATTCTCCCCCATCTATCTTCCTCTCTGTAATCCCCTAAACAAAACATAATTCTGAAGAAATAAAATAAAAAATGTTTAGGCTCTGACAGAGCTCCTGTTCTTAGTGTAATTGGGATGTGCATAGAGGGACTAGAAAATACCTGTAAAGGACAGCAGCTGAAGACTGAGGATGACACAGAATGCTCCATCTTCTACTTGATTGTAGTTTATTACTGCATTTGTTACCCGTAAAAAATAAAATGGAGGGAACGTTTCCCTGAAGGTACAAATAAAAGACATTACTTGATATCAACAAGCAAAAAAAAAGAACCATTCACTATCAGGCTAAAACATAAATTCTTAATTATGATGATTACATTATCAGTAATTGACACAGTGAACTTACAGGACAAGCAATAAAAAATTAAACTACCAGCACATTTCTGAAGTTGGAAAAGAAAGGGAAACAAAATGTTATTTGTTCTCTTCTCAAATGCCTTCCTTATGTTCCTCAGAACCCCAAGCAATTGCAGCTGTTGGGAGAACCAAAAGCCACTTGCACTGCTGCCAGTCACACTCCCAGACACCCTGAAGGAAACCCACAAGCCACAACTTCATCACTGAGGTTCTTCTGCATTCAGCCATAACTTCAGCAAAATTTACAACAGAAAAGCATTTTCCTCTTAAAGAATCAGACTTCCAGTGTTCTCTTACTTCCATTGTCTACCCTGGTCCTTCACTGGTATTTACTCTGATCAGCAGTGTCTTCCTTTTAGCTAAAAACAATGCAAATTTAAACTGTAATGGCAGAAATGTAATTTACTGGACAAGCTTGGACAAAGAAAAAAAACATAGAAAAAATTTTTAAAAGTGGGGTGCCAATTGGGATGCCCTGGAAAACACAGGAAGGATTGGGCATATCTGAGGTTTTCCTCTACATTCCTGCTGGGACACTTTGAGTACCCTGGAGGCCACTTGATGGTCAGGAAATGTGTTTGTGGCTGGGACACTATGGCAGAATAATAGAACTGAGATCTCTGTGAGGCAAGAGAATGGTGCTGGACAAGATACTCAGCTGATGGAGCAGGGCATGAAACAAAGGCAGCAAAAGGTACCAGCTGCTGCCTTCAGCCCAGTTCTGTTACCTCTGCAGTACATTATTCCCTCAGATGACAATAATTATTTAATGTTACAGAGGGTGACACTCCAGTCAGAGTTAGGTTGTGTAAAATATGGAGAATATCTCAATAAAATTGTCTTTAATTACAGAAAATAACAGCTCTTTGTAACTGATCCAGATGGAGTTCAGAACATGCTAAAGTAAACGAAATTCTTCTATTAAGAAATTACTCAATAACTTTTATTTTAAGCCATTTTAACTTCAAAATCATTGGTGCTAATGATTTAAAATACAAAGGATATAAAAAGATATTATGGCACAGTTGTGGCTGATTTCAGTTTATTGATCTGTTTAAATGAACTAAAATATTTGCATTGATCCTTCAAAGGAATTTGAATAGGCCCTAATAATCTTTTTTAGAAGGATCAAAGTAGTTCATCCTAAATCCTTCAGTAGTGCCCTCATGATCTATATTCAACACAGGGGAGTTATCTGACAGACACAGAAGACAGAGCATCCTGGCAAGAAAGTGCATCAATCTGTATGATATACCCTGGATGCTAAAACGCTGTCATTTCAAATGGATTTATTTCAATTTGTGTGAAAAACAATGGTTCTCTGATCTCTGCCAAATTACTTTAAGAGACTATTCACACTACATTTTAAAAGAAGCCTTGAGCTGAATTCCCCATTTTATACCTGTTTATTTTCCTACTCTAAACTCTCAGCTAAAATGAGATATCTAAAATACATGCTTTTTCTGGTGGATACAAGTCTTGGCCACATTTTCCCCCCCAAAAAAAGAGCGAAAGAGAACAAAGAACTACTAAAGTATCCAGCATAAACCAAAGTTCAGGAAATTCAGCCTCTGGCAAACCAAGGTAAATAAAAAGCTCTTCTGTTGAGAACTTCCCATTGCGGATGCTCTGCCTACACACTGGTTTTTCAGGGTTAAGCCAAGAGGTTTTTTTTTTCCCCATGAGTTCTTTGCATTGTTTCAACTTTTTTGGCATAATAGAGCCAAAGGAGTGATCTGAGATAATAAAGCTCCAGTCCAGCTACAGCTTTAACTGGCAGCACTAGTAATGTTCTGGCACCATCTGATGTTTTTTGTTTTGCTTGCCTGGGTATAATCTCTAGGCAGCCCCGCTTTGTTTAGTTAGTGAAACTAAAGAACAAAAACAGACTATTAAGGTCATATACAGCTTGAAAAAGAATGTTATCTAAATTAACAAGCCGGATTTCAAAACCAGATTGTGCATTAAGTACCTTAAACTGGTAACTCCACGCATAAACACACCACCAGGTGACTGCATGGAGTAACAACGCTCCAAAATCCCATTGGTGACAAACTAGTGTACAATGTGACATGTGAAATGGGGAGACAATTAGAAATCTGGAATATTTCTTATTTCCTAAAACCAAACACACTGCCTTTGAGCGATTCTTTTCCACTGAAGGGGTGATTTTCTATTAAATTTTGTTTAACTTAGTATAAAGTTGCAGTGTTGTGAGACACTAAATCTACTTCAGCCCGACTATAAAGGCATTTAAATAGTAAAAGAATAAAAAAGGACTATAAGGGGGAAAGGAGAAATGTTACTAATGAATACACTAAAGACTGCACGATAAATACAAACCTCATAGTAAAAGCACTACTTCTGCTGCTTTATTGTTGATCCCTAGGAAGGAACATGAGTATCCCTATGTGTCCTTTGAAGTTTTCATATTAAAGGACAGCTCAAGTTCTGTACTTATGTCAGAGGAGATCAGTGCCAAACCCATGCCTTGTGCTGAACAACAGATTTGCAATTGTCCGTAGCTCCTGGGGAATTCATTCCACATTCTTGGATCAGTCCACAGGAAAGCAGCGTCACATTGAACCCTTAACTTTTAAAGGTCATCTCGAGTCGTGAATGGGTTTTAGACACTGTGGACACGAAGGATTTTGAAGAGAAGCCCCGTTGGACCCCATTGTCAAGCCCACTTCGGTTTAGCATTTGAGGCACTTTTGGAGCCTTACGCAAAAAGCCGAGAGGCAGAGGCACAAGTACAACAGCGAGAGATGCTCAAAGCTTCCAGGCAGTGCCAAGGGTATTTTAGAGAACGAACTAAAAGGTCCCAAAGTGCTTCAGGGGACAGGACGACGCCCTCACCCCACCGCCTCACAGCCCGCCCTCGGGCCTCGCCCTCTGCCTCCCCCGGGGCCGTGAGGAGAAGCCGCGGGGACGGAAACCCTCAGGCAGCGCCCTCAACACCCGTACCCCGAACTCTATCTCTCCGGACACCGAGGCTGTCCCCTCACGGCCCCTCACGGCCCCGCCCCGCTCCGCTGCGCGCGCAAACGCCGCCCCCCGGGGCAGAGCGGCCCCGAGGCCCCGCCCCCTCGCTGCGTGCCCNGGAAAGGAGAAATGTTACTAATGAATACACTAAAGACTGCACGATAAATACAAACCTCATAGTAAAAGCACTACTTCTGCTGCTTTATTGTTGATCCCTAGGAAGGAACATGAGTATCCCTATGTGTCCTTTGAAGTTTTCATATTAAAGGACAGCTCAAGTTCTGTACTTATGTCAGAGGAGATCAGTGCCAAACCCATGCCTTGTGCTGAACAACAGATTTGCAATTGTCCGTAGCTCCTGGGGAATTCATTCCACATTCTTGGATCAGTCCACAGGAAAGCAGCGTCACATTGAACCCTTAACTTTTAAAGGTCATCTCGAGTCGTGAATGGGTTTTAGACACTGTGGACACGAAGGATTTTGAAGAGAAGCCCCGTTGGACCCCATTGTCAAGCCCACTTCGGTTTAGCATTTGAGGCACTTTTGGAGCCTTACGCAAAAAGCCGAGAGGCAGAGACACAAGTACAACAGCGAGAGATGCTCAAAGCTTCCAGGCAGTGCCAAGAGTATTTTAGAGAAGGAACTAAAAGGTTCCAAAGTGCTTCAGGGGACAGGATGACGCCCTCACCACACCGCCTCACAGCCCTCCCCCGGGGCCGTGATGAGAAGCAGCGGGGACGGAACCCCTCAGGCAGCGCCCTCAACGCCCGTATCCCGAACTCCATCTCTCCGGACACCGGGGCTGCCCCT
>VZTB01016548.1:364450-503772 GCA_013397245.1 Thryothorus ludovicianus
TTTTTTTTTTTTTTTTTGCGTAACTCCTGACAGATCCTGCCTTGCTGGCTTGTTCACCTCCCTTATTCTTATTTTTGCGTAACTTACAAGTATTATAATACTACGAATTAATTTTTTTCAAGGATGCACCCTGAGATCTGAAGGCTCGCTGGGTGAACTGCATCCATCCACCAAAGTTTTCTTCTCGTGGAGCAATTAGTGCATCAGGCTGAATAAAACACATACAAATTAAACCTATAGTAAATTGTAACAGATTTACAGCAAATAACTTGATGTATCACGTTGTCTATGAAGCTTTGTTCATACAGAAGCACTGCATATTAAACTTCTTTCCCTAAATCTGGATTTCCATCATACTAGGAGAGAGCTCCTCTCCCCAGGTGCAGTGGATGAGATTCTTGCCACAGAACTGTCACAGGCTCTCAATTTTGTTCATGTGGGTTCAAAGTCTTTCACTTGGGATGTGGATGGAAAAATGGAAGTGCTTTTATAGTTGCTATTTAATGGCTCTTCAAATGTCAGCTGCTTGACAGAGATGAATTAGTCAGTGTGGTCTAAGTAGCAGTCCAAGGTGCAAAGTCATTTAATGCTCAGCTACAGAAATAGAAATGTTTGCTGATGACTAGTGTGTGTAATTATAATTGCACTGATTTTCATCCTAAGGTCTTCAGATGTTTATTAGAATTATATTATTTAATTATTTCCTATGACTGGGTACCTCTACACATACGTTACGCTTTTATTTTGTATGATTTGTTATATTTTCTGTTAGTATAACAACTTCTAGTTCAAAAATTTAAAAACCCTTTTTTTAACTACCTATCCTAAAAAGTTCAAGGAATTGAGTTCAAGGAATAAAATCATGTTCTCTGCTTTATGTGCCTTTACCACTAAGAAGTGGGTGCAGTTAACATTTCCTTCATAATCCTTTCCCATCCATGAGCTGTCTTTCTGCACATATGTCTGCGAAGTGCTCCTAGGCTGTTCTCCAGACATCTGAATTCATTCTCTTACCTAAGGCTGTGTCATGCTGAAACCTGTCTGCCAAAATATCTGGTCCTTTGGCACGCCCTCCTCTCCTTGTGTGCTGCCATGGTTGCTCCCGGGGCAGCAGGGTCAGCAGGAGCAGCGTTTGAAGGATAACTCAGATCTAGCCCCAGCTGATCACACACCTCTCAGGAACCAGTCCTACCACTGAGATGGTGGTAGGACACTGTCTGCTTCAGCTTTTGTGTTGGGCTAGTAACTCCTTCTTGGTAGTTCAGGAGGCTCGTAAACAGCATCAGTTTGAAACGTTGGCAGGTTTCGGGGGGTTTATTTCCTTGGGGCAGTGTTGTGTTTGGAAGGAACTGTGTGATCAGGTGCACAGCACTGTGTCCCGTGCTCCCTCTGGACCACTTCCAGTCTGAAGCAATGGATTTGCCTCACTCTGCCTGGCTGAGTGTGCCTGGCTTGGTGTTTGAGCCTGAATCTGGCCCCTCCCAGAGTGTCATGCATGGGTGGGGTGGGCTGTCTGGACGCACAATCTGGAAGCAGTTTTGTTGGTACAAGGGATTACAGGTACCTGAGCAGCCTGTACCTGCTCATCCTCTTTCCAGGCTCCCCAGCCCATTGCAATCCAGTAAATTCTGCAGACTGGAGACACTTTCTCCAACAGATCCCACAGCCTGTTAACCTTTGGCTGGGGAGCTGTGGAAAACTGCAGGCAAATAACTCCTGATGCAGCTGAACTTTCCATTAGAGCCTGAGCCACAAACTTCTTCACAGGCGTGTCCCTGCACTCTTGTACTCAGCCCTCCTTGGTAGTTACTTAAAATAGACTGCAGAAAAGCACCCTTAATGTGAAATAAACATTCAGACAGGATTAGTGTGCAACAGCACTGCACTCTGGGGGGAAAAAAAGGGTTATGCTTTGTCTTCTGGTGGAATGAATAGATGTTCACCTAAGTATGTTTTAGATATGTAGATCAGAAAGAAATTAATTCAATGAAATTTTATTTCTGGAATGATTAGAACTTTAAAGGAGCAAGTCAAAAGATTATACATCAAGTCAGAGTCAGGAGAAAAAAAAAAAAAGAAACAAATGTAATGGTCAGATTTATTTCTGTTTTCATTTGTGTGTTCCATCCTCTGTACTTGTACTTGGCAATAGCAGTACTACTTGCATACATGGATCTTCTCACGTGCATTTACAAGGTGTTTTACAAAGGCCTTTTACCCAATTTGTCAAATTGTTGGCTTTTTTTTTTTTCCACTTCTGTAGCCCAGGAGTTTTTTTTCCCCATTCAGAACTGAAATGTTCATCCTCAAATTTGCTTATCATTACTTTTGTGTAAAGTTACTTGTGAATTCTGTAATTTAGTGAGCATGATCTGGACATGTCATCCAAATGTTCTTTTCACATGGTTTTGCTTAAATAAATTATTGTCTGATATCAGTAAATGGCCTTTTTTTTAAAAGCAAAATATGAATTAAATGACAGTGTGCCATTTCTGCCATTTTGGATCAGTTTGACCAATGGCTTGACAAATTATTTGTTTTTTCCCCTCGATATTCTTGCATTTGTGACTCTACCCATGTTTCAATGTTTTCTCTTTAAGGAATAACTTACATATATGTTACTGAAGCATTGTGGGGTTTCAGGGTGTTGTTGGCTTCACTGAAATATTTAGCAGACAAGTCTTGAAATGGCTCGTTCCTGCCTTCTGCTGGTGCAGGAGCTGTAAAGTTGTTCCATGAGCTGGATTCCAGATGAAAAATAGCTTTGTGCTGGTTTATTTTTTTCAGCTGAATTTGTTCTGTTGTTTGTTTTGTGCATGTCAGTGTAGAAACGTGTGTTGACGTTATGCTGGGAAGAGAGCAGGAAGACAAAGAAATGGTCAGGGAGGAAGGGGGAGTTGAATGCAATTTGATTTTTGTTTGTGTTTTCTGGCAGAAGTGCTGCCTTAAATACACATCAGATAAAGCCTTGATAACCCTTGGGAATCCTGTAGAAATAATCCAGAGAACCACTCAAGTTTCAAAATCTGATTTTAATTCTAGCTTTAAGTATACTCTTTAAATCAATATTTAAATTGTATCATAAATTGAAGGCAGAACTGGCATAGCTATGCAAACAGTTCCTGAGAAAGGTCAGTTCCTTAAAGTATTTTAAAACTTTGTAGATATTTGACATTTGGTGGTATTGAAAGGAGAACTATTCAAAATGTTGCAGCTTAGAGAACTGCCTTGCACAGTGAATAAAGGCTGAAAAAAAATTGTTGTGTATTACAGCTCCCTACTGTGTGTTCCTGCAGCCAAACTGGGGAGACTCCCATCATCTTAATGGTTTTTGCACCAGTGAATGCCTAAAGAATGGATTTAAGTGCTGTTCTTTTGTTCATCATTCCATCAAACCACTTTTAAAACGTTTGCTGGTCGACTGCTTTCAGGAGCAAGAGCTGTGTGAAATCAATTGCTAGGAAAAGTAGTTGTGGCAGTATAAAAGTATCTTTCCCCTCATGTTTTTCAAGACTACAACTAGTTAGCAACTTTAATACTGGTTGAATTGAAGAACTGCTTGTGGGTTGTACAACCCAGCTGTTGAGGAGGGGGACTCACATTTTGGAGCAGTTTTATGAATCTTTGGTGGTGAAGTGAAAACAAACCTTGTTGACTTGATTTCAAATGATGCTTCTGAAGCTGCAGTCATGGCTCAGTGGCCCCACTAGAGACTTTCAGTTGAATATTTCTTCCAAATACAGTTTCTCAATCAGCAGCTGCGTGCAAAAATCCCAAGAAAACAGGGAAAAAACACATCTGCTTTTGCACAAACGTTCCCTCTGAGGTCTCTGTTTTCCATTCTCAGATGAAATGACACTTTTTTCTTACAACAACTTGATCTGTCGCATGCCCTGAAAGCAACTCAGTGAGTCTATTAAAAGCAGACAGAACTGTAAGTGAACTTGTAATAATAAAAATAATTCTGAATTTATGGTCACGGGATAAAAAATACTGTTGGTTGTTATACAACACTAAATTGAGTTTTGTACATAGTTTAAACTTTGTATCACAGGTTTTGATCCAGTTAAGGCCTCACATGTATTAATTTCCTATAGGATTCTCTAAGGCAGTGTAATGCTTTTCTGTGCCAAGACCTATAAAATGTTGCCTTACTTATTTCAAATAATCCTGGTATCTGTTGGGGTTAGATGAGCCCCAGAGGCATCTCAGCTGTTGCTGCAGTGTTTCATCTCCTGGTTTGTGACTGTTCCCACAAAGGTCCCAGCTTTAGCTGCACAAACAGGGCTGTGAGATGCTGTCCCTGAGCTCAGGGAGCTTCTCCTCTGAGACTGGCACGTGCCTTGCAAGGGAGCTGGAGGAATTTTGGGCTGGGAACAGCCTATAAAGTCTTTAAATTGTTGAGGTCTGTTTCTGCTTAAAAAAATGAGCGTTGCCTTAGGATTTGATGAGAAAAATTACTCTTATGGAAAGTGATCCAAATTTAAGCTTCTCTTGTAGATGTAGATAAATTGCAAAGATTGCTGTTTATAGATACAGCTTGTTCCAGGTTCTTTCATCCCTAACAGGAAATAAATGTCCCAAGTGGTTTTGCTCATCTGTGTACTTATGTTAGGGATTTCCATGACAGCACTGAGTGGGTCAGAAATGAACCTCTTCAAGTTCTGTGCCCTTCTGTGCCTGAGAACTTTTGGAGGCAAAGAGCAGCTGGGTTTTATTTGAAACCTTAAACTTTGCACACAACAGCTAAAACTCAAAAGGAATAGTAGTACTTCTAAAGATAAAGGAGGGCTGGGAGTCTCTGGGGCTTGAGTTAGGATTCTAATTTTGTTTGGTTTTCTTTAAATAGGCCCAATCATTGTTTTCCTTTCCCTTAAGAAGTTGTAGGTTACCTGAAATGCCTTATGTTAGATCAGCTCTGTATGTGATCAATGTGTGGATGTAAATGAGAAACCAATAAAGGCCACATCTTTTTGAGAGATACCTAAATTCCCCCTGCACTAATACTCTATAGCTTTATTCATTTTTACAATTTTTTATTTGAGTTTCAGCTGAAATTTATCTCGTATTGCTGTCTGCTTATAACCTGTTCTAGTCTTTTATCATCACAATCAGTACAGTGTGTATTGTAAGCTTATGGAAAATGTAATTTTGTAGGGTTATAAAACTGAGCACTGAAAAAGATAGCTGCATATTAAAATTTTAAATACAAAAGGAAAGTAAAATGTGGCCTTTTTATTAGCCATTTAGAGATGTCTTTCTTCTGTATGAATTTTTGTTCAATGAAATGGAATCATTCCTCGAAACAATTATGGGTTTATTTTTAATAGGATATATTGAGTAACCTATTTTCAACCAAGGAATAATAAGGGAAAGCTGAAAGTATTTGAATTGTATTTTTATAAAATCTTAGTTGGGAAGGGGGCAAAATCTAAAATGTGTTTTAAAGTACTGTCCTGCAGCAGCAGTGGAAGGTTGTCTGCCAGTGAGAGAATGCAGGGCTGTTTGTGTGACAGCTGCCTCCTCTGGAGCTCTGGGAATTCAGATACTGGAATGATGGGTGCTTTATTGCACTTAGGTAGGATGAATTCAATTTAGTGCTTTCTTATAGTTGGTATTAACCAAGTAAAGCTCTGTCAGAAGATGGTGAAATTATAGGTATACAGACCCACACTCTGACCTGTTGTTTATCTTGTGATTCTTTTTGCAGACTAAGAACGTTGTGATGTTTAAACTTAATTTTCATTCCATTAACATGTGGTGGACCAGAAATAAAGGGAGGCTTTTACTGTGTCATTTGCAGCTGAGTTGATGGTCAGTGGAAATGGGAGTTGTTGGGAATCTGCTCTGCCTTGCACTGGGACGAGCCCTCAAATTCCCTGCGTGACACTAAGGGGTCTAAACCCACCCGAACCCAGTCTCTGCTGCTGCCTTTGCTTTTTGTCTGCTCTGGTTCTGTGCCTGTGCCCAGCGCAGGGGGCTGGGAGGGCTTTGCCTGCCTCGTGGGATCCTGGCAGTCAGACCAGGTCAGGTCCCTGCAGCCTCAGTCCAAGTATTTCCTTTCCTGCTTAGATTGTGCCAATATTTCTTCCAGAAACCACCAGAGGGAGTGATAAGCTCTCAGAAGTCTCCTCCCATTTTAGGAGAACTCTCAAGGCAGTGAATATAAAAAATAAAAGTGTACTCTAGTGAGCTATGTCCCAAATATACACAATTTCTCATAGGAAATTGTTGGAGAAACTTTGTAACTAGATCTTTTCTTGGATTTGAGGTTTTAAAAAAAAAAGACCAAAACAAAACAATGCTCCAAAAAGTCTTCCCTATGTACTTGTTGTATAAAAGGAGATTATATATCTGTATAATACATTATGGAGGCACTGCTGGTCTTTACTTCCATTTCACCTAGACCAGCTAACATATGCTGATGTGAAAACAAGTAGATTAATACTGATGGCTTCTAACACTCAGGAGACAGCTCTGATAAATTGAAGCCTGAATTGAATGAGAGGTCAGCTAAAACATCATTTGAAGCCCCGAGTGCTGTACTTTTACATTATCTTCAGTTAATAGGACTTGCTAGGACTGCTTCATTCTTTCCTGGTAGCTACAGCTAAAACTTGTTGCAGATGAAGAATAATTTGTTTCTTTTAAGACTGATGCTTCTTGTCCTGTCTTTTTTTTTTTTTTTTTCGTTAATGTTAGCAAGATTTTATTGTCTAATTGCTTCAGTGAAAATAGGTCTGGTGATAATAGCATCAATATATTGTCTTGATGGAATTATTGATACACTGCTGGGAAGAAGTGGGTATTTCAGAAGATGACAGCAAGAAAATCTGATCATGAGACACCAGTGACAGTTGTCACTGACCTGAAAGAATGTAGTTTGAATATTTGGATGGCAGGAGAGAAGGGGTTTTATTAGACAGGACTACCTTTCAGATAAAGGCTACAATAGTAAGTAATTTATCATTTAAAAAATAGGATGTGTGCATGTGTGTGTGGGCAGTCAGAAAACAGCCTTTACCAGAAAACTGAGTATTCAGGATTACCTAAATATTTTCTTTTTCTTCTTTACCTTAAATAGTTTATGTGTGTGACTTGGGCTTGCCACTATTGCGCAATGGTTACTAAGACAGTGTAACAGTGGTTCATTGCCTGAGACAGTGGGAATGGCCGAAAGTTCAAGTATCACAATTTCAAGCTGGAAGTGAGTTGAGTGTTTAGAATTCCCTACTTGAGGGGGAGTGGGTATTGGAGCTTTTTTTTTTCAGTGCTTCAAATATAATAAAGAAGATATTTTGTAATTTTGCAAGGTAGGTTAATGTGCAAGTTTGAGCACTGGTTATGGACACGAAAATCCTGTTTTCTGATCTGGGTTCCAGCAGCTTGAATGGGTACAAACTTTAACTTTGTTTTAACTGTAATAGACAGCAGGCTGTACTAGCTAGGAACTAGATTTACAAATGTGTCTAAACATGACTTTTGTATCTGCCTAAAAAGGGTATAAATCAGGGAAAGTTTCTGACAGGTATATAATTTCATTTGTGCAACTCTGCCTGCACAGCTGGATTTTGTTTTGTGGACACTTTCCTGAGAGTAGGATGGAAAGGAGGAAGATATGAATCAGCATACTGGTGATTTTTATTATTTCTCAAGAAGTCTTTTTTCCATCCTTTCTTTTTACTTTCTGTAAAAATGTGGACTGCATCTCATAATCTCAATCTCATTTAGAAAACTTCTTGAAGTGGGATATTGTATTCTTGTTTTTTGAAGGACTCATTTTCCAAAGCATGGGAGCTAACCTGTTTTGTAACAGAAATTGCATCTTGTTTAATAGGTCACTAAAGCATGATGCAAAAATGCTTTATTCTTTCTCCATTGGTTTGAATAGCTTTCTTATTACTGTATTTGTTAACTCACTAATCTGTTTTATTTTTCTGTTTCAGTCAAAAGACAAAATGATGCGAGGCTCACGCCGAGGGTGTGTTAGACTCAGGGTAAGTGTTGTTTTATTCAGTACTTAGTGACATACTGTGTATAATATGTCCTAGTGGGGAGAACTGCAAGGAGACTTTTGAGGTTTGGGTTCTATTCCTGACTCTGCAAAATGCTGAAATAGTGAAAGTATTTAAAGAAAGAAAACGTTAGAGGTCAAGTGACGTGCTGGGCTAATTACATTCTATAATTTATATATGGTGTAAAAATATTATACATTTTATGTGCTCTATTAGAAGACATTCTGTGGCAGAGTAAGATGGGTTATAGAAGTAGGATGCTATGAAAAATTTGCTGCTTGCAGTTCTCATTTCTGTATATACACAGATATAGATGTGTATATATTTTTCTGTACCTGCAGAAGTCATTGTGGAACTGCTTCCTTCTATCCTGATCCGTTTTTCTTCTCTTACCAAGTCCTCCATCCTCCCAGTTTGGACACTCCTTAGGCCCAGGCTTGAGCTGAGTGAAACACAGGAGGAGTGGAAAGGGAAGGGAGAACACTGCTGGCAAAGTTTGTGAAATATAGAGGGGGTTGTACAGATTGGGGAAAGAGAGGCAGAAGGTGCAGAGTGGGAAAGCTGAGCATTACCTGTTTGGGGCACCCTGCTGTGGGACATTTAGCCTTGGGTGCTGCTGTTGTAGCTGGAAGTGGCAGTACTGAGAGAGCTGAGAGGGCTGGGAGGTCTTTGCACATGCCCACTTTCTGCCTCGTGGTCATGCTTGTACCAGAACTGGTTTTTGCAAAAGTCCTTTTCCTGTGTTTTTCCCATTTCTCATAGAATTTCTGGTTCTAGTGTGCAGCAGTCTTGTGAAGAACTGGAGCAAGTAGGGGCAAAGAGTGAGGAGAATGATAATTAGGAACAGGAGCATTTTGAAGGCTGAAGTAAGAGAAGTTTAGAGAAGGAGATCTGTGGTCTTACTAACAATGTGATGAGTGTTGAAGGAAAACTGTGCATTTTCCAGTTACTCTTTCCTTCTTTTGTCAGTCCTTTCTAGTCTTTCTGTGGATGCCTGTAGCCTTCTGAGACTCAGAAAAATCCTTATTAACTTGGATTCCAGATGACTTCTTTGCACTTTGCCTTGTTTGATGTATTGATATCTTAATTCAGAATTCCTCCAAAGGGAAATGTATGCCCAAACCACTATCTAGAACAAGACATTCCCAGAGATTTGTGAGGAAGGGTTTTATGTTGTGCAGAAGAATTCAGCCCAAAAGCCATGCCTGCTTTGATAGTGCTGTGTGCCTGTCACTGTGGAGGTTGGCCTCAGCCTGCCAGTTTAGGAAATATTAAAAGTGAACAATCTGTTCAATATTGCCTGGTCCATCTTCATGTGTATTTAACATAAATCAGCCCCTTTCTCTTCTCCCATCTGCCACTCTTCCTTCACAAATTGTTATTTGGAGTTTTCTAAAAACTTACAAACTCCTCCAGCCTTTCTCTGAATACATGTGATTTGCTTGTTTGTTGGTTTTTTTGGGGTTTTTTTTGTGAGGGAGGAAGGAATCTTCCTTTTTTCTCCTTTTGTAAAGCAGCTCCCCTGGCAGATGACAGTGATACTGATAGCTGAACAGATGGGCTTCTGCAGTCTGAAATTCTATCTGAGAGGTTTTCTGTTTAGAGTAATTGTTGATTTGTAACTGTAGGTGTGAACATAAACAAACATGTAACTTAAGCAATTTGGCTAAAATATTTCCTTTTCTCTTGAATGGATTATGAAAAGCTTGTTCTTTACCTTTTTGCTCCTGGTGTACATTTCATAGGTCTGAAGTTTCATCTTCAAATTCTTTTGCTGATTTTCACAGTGTACTGAGGAAAGTGTAGTAATAATGTATTCTGTCATCTGCACTATGCTTATGTCCTGCTAAAGTTTTCTGGAATATCTGTAAACTTTCCTGCTCTTGTTTTTAATTTTATTTGTTCATATGTATTATCTGCATGACTGAGGAAGCATTTTCTGTGCTTCTGGCTCAGCCCCTTTGCCCCAGTGTTGCACTGACACAGGTTTGTGCTGAGTTCACAGGCCCAGGAGAGCTCTCCCTGCTCCCACACTCAGGATGGGGCAGGACTCAGCTGTCTCAGTCTGTATTTACAAGAGTTTTGCCTGTATCCTCTGGGGAGAATATCTTGATCATGTTCTTGATGTCTGATTTACAAGTTTTTGGTATCTTTAGCCTGGAGGAAAGGAGGCTCAGAGGTGACCTTATCACTCTCTACAATTCTATGAGATGAGGTTGTAGTGAGGTGAGGGTCAGTCTCTTCTCCCAGGTAACAAGTTACAGGATGAGAGGAAATGGCCTCAAATTGCACTAGGGGATGTTTGGATTGGATATTAGGGGAAATTTCTTCACTGAAAGAATGATCAGCCATTGAAACAGGCTGCCCAGGAAGTGGTGGTCACCATCCTTGGAAGTGTTCAAAGATGTGTGGATGTGGCACTTTCTGAGGTAATTCAGTGGTGAACACAGTGACAATTGGACTTGATAATCTTGGAGCTCCTTTCCAACCTCAGGACTCTATGATACAGCTGCTGAGGATAATGATATTGTACAACTTGCAGTGACCTTCTGAATTACTGCATAGCAAAACATGTACCTTAAGTGCCAGATATTTCTTATGTACTGGTATATTTAAAAGAAACTTGGTGGTTGTTGTGTCCTGGCACTAAAAATATTCTGAATTATGCTGGCTTGGATACACTTTTTAGGTGCCTCTTTTATAGAGATCACAATGGAAGATACTCTTGGGGAAGCTCAAGATACTCTTGGGGAAGCTCTGTGGCACATTTTATCAGTGGAGGGGAATGAAAAAGCAGCTTGGAGCTATCCTTTCCTGCCACACTGCCCTGGGTTACACATGGTTGGTGCTGTTCTTACCCAGGACTGCTCCTGCCACTCTGTTGTGGGGCCTGTGCTGGTCCCAGCCGTGCATGACCTGGTCCCACAGATCTCATGTGGGGATTGTGAGGAACGTGTTGGTAGCACTGACTCAGCTCCCTCTGCCCCAAATCTGGACCCAAACCATCCTTGGGTTTTGGCCAGCCTGGTGCATCCCTGACCCCCAGCCCTGCAGCTGCTGTGGGGTACTTGGCTGAGTGGAAGGAAGCCCTGGTTGGAATTGAATCAGGGCTCCTGGTAGTGCTGTTGTTACTCTTTGTGTGCTCTGAGAGAAAGGGCAGAATTTACCCTGTACATGTGTGCACCTTCCAGGGATGTCTGTCTGTTTTGTGGGAGGGAGAAGGAGGCAACAGATCCTGGTGGTCTGTCTCTTTGGAGGAGAAAAGAAACTGAGTAAATCCACTGGTGATTTTTGAGCTAAATATTACAATTTATTGGAGTTGGCAGAGACTTCGAATTGTCCTTTTTTTGTGTCTTTTCCTGGGTGAAACTGTTATTTATTTTAAGTGTGGTAGGGGGCAGAAATGAAAATGTAGATAGATTTGTAAATAGCTAAGCACAGATGGTCTTTAATTTATTTGCATTTTCTTGTAATAATTCACAAAGAATTAGAAGACAAAGCTAGTTGCTTCTGATATATTCTGATTACTTACTATTAATATTTACTTAAGGACTGAAAATTAGATCATGCAGTGTACCAGTGACATGACATGATGAGCCAAATTCATTCTGCTAGAATGATTTATTTTTTATTACAGGCTGGTAGATAAAATCAGGTCAAGAGCTTCTTTTGGTAGAGTACTTATGAATTGTTATTTTTATACACAGAAAATATATATAAAATTTTGCTTCTCTCTCTTCTTTAAAATGTAAGTTGGAATGTAGTAGGGAACTGCTGCAGCATAAAGCCACCTCCTTTACAAAAATAAAAGATGCATATTGTCATCCAGATAATAGCTTTACAAACATTCACTGTTTTTTTTTTCTGCAACTAAAAATTTATTTTTAAAGAACTGACTGCATCCTGTGACTGAGAGGAGAATCTTTTGTCTCTTTACTGTACCCAGTTTGCTCCTAATTTGTCAAAGCTTTTTAAATTCCAGTGGTGTAGTGATAGAGTGTCTGCTGCTGATGTCACTGCTTGCCTTATCAGGATTTTGTTCTTTGTTTCACAGGGAGCTGTGATTGGTATAGACGATGAGGACGACAGCACCTTCACAATAACTGTTGATCAGAAAACCTTCCATTTTCAGGGTGAGCTGAAAGAAGAGATTGGTTTTTTTTTTCCTTGTAATAGATTCCACTTGTATTTGATGGATGATTTTAAAATGTTTGGCAACAGAACAGCATGAATGAGCACACTGAGAACATTCTGGATCCAGGGGTGCTGCAGGTTAGGCAGGGATTTACATCTGCAGTGGATACATGTGTGCTAGAAAGGGACTGTAGCTCTGGCAGGATTTGGAGATGAATAATGTAAAGAATAAATCATTCAAGGGGAGAAAGTAATGTGCTTCTGATTGTGGGTTTCTGATCTTCGTTATCAAGATACAATTATGCATTTCTTTATGAAGAGAATCAAGACTGGTCTGAAGGTTGCAATTTGTATCCAAATAGAACTTAATGCTCAATTATGAGGAGACTAGAGGCAACGTTTGGCTTAACGGTGGAGCTTTGCTTCAAGATTTACCAGCTTGCATTCATTTCATCTACATTTCTGTGTCTTGTCTGCCAGTCACCATTTCTCTGCTATTATCCTTTTATTCACATTTCCTAACACCAATGCCATCTGCCACTGCTATGTTTCGTCATTGCATGCTATGGCTCACCGGTAGAAAGGGTAAGGCTCTATATAATTGCTATGTACTCCTTAAATTATTTTGTCTGCTGCAGTAGGACAAAATACTGTGCTGATAATGAATAGAGAACTTCCTTTTTCTGAATGTTAAAATCCTAGGGAAGTGTGATGAAAATATTTTGCGACTAACATTTGTTAGTCCTTTTGCTTTTCCTCTAAAATGCAGTGACTAAATAATTGCTTTGTATAGAGCTGGAAACTGTAAATATCCAAGAGGCACACTTGCATTTAAGCAGTCATTTTAATTTATGTGAACTGAAATAATTCTATAACTTATATTGTACTGTACATATATTTATCTGCAAATGGGAATTATCATCAATACTGTTGCTTTTGTGAGACTATTTCTAAGGATAAATATTAATTGTACACCATATTGTCACTGGTTCTGTATTCCTTGTGCTGTAGTTTTTCCTAAATGCTGCTGCTGTCCTCTGGCTTTTCACTGCATTAAGCCTTATAAATATACCTTCATAATGCTGAGCTCACAGTAATACTTAAATCTACTGTTCCCAAGGATAACTGTTAAAATGCAAACTAATTGCTAATGCAGTAATGGAATGCTGCACTAGGTCAATTCTTCAGTACTACACAGCTAAATACTGCTGAATATTTGAGAACTTGATACAGGTAAATCCAGAAATCTCTAATCTTTGGTTACTAAGAAAAACCTTTTTTAATATACCTTGTTTTTTCAGTGATTTGTTATATGCTGTATTTTCCTGTGGTTAGCCAGGTGTCTTAAGAAAACTGATAGTATTTGGCATAAGTAATGTTCTGCTCTAAGTAATACTGATAATTTTTGAACAGCAATATTGTCACATCTTGTGCTTTATAATTTCTCTTTCTCTCCATTTCATATTAGATCAGGATTTATGTATCCTCCTTTAGTGTACAACTAAGATATTGTACACTATTTTCTCTATTATGCTTTTTCTATTAACATAGTATGAAGATAACATTCCTGATATCCAGGACATTATAATGATACAAGCATAATATTAATATACATGGATTTAATGCAAAAATGTATAAAGACAGGTAAGATATCAGTCCTGTGATATTTCAGTGTAAAAAAAGCTCTGTGGTACTATATATGTAGTTCTTACAGCCACTGTAAATGCATTCTTACCTTATGCAACCTGTCATATTTATGTCAAATGTTTGTACATTATATTTAATTAATTCAGTATTACACAGGTTTTAACTTATGCAAAATATAGGTCTCACTTTCGGTCATGAATGGTGAGTGCTTAATAATGTAAATATTACAAAATGTATGCTGAGAATACATAGGCTATGTAGGGCAGATTCTGGGAATAATCCAAGAAAACATCCAAAATTCCTAACTTCTAATACCTGAGTAAGATAGAGCTTTTGTTCTGCAAGATAGTCATAGCTATAAATTTATAAAAGAAGTCTTGGAAAAGAGAACACTGCAGGAATAGCAACTTACAGTCCCTTCCTTCCTTCTTGCTGCCTTCCTTCTTCCTCAAGGACAGGCAGGGATTCAAACAAGCTGGAGCCTCACTTGGGAAAAATCAGACCTCTAAAAATCCAAGCTTTCAAAAATCTCCTGATCTAAGCTGGGGTCCCATCTGCAGTGGAACAGTTTCTCTGTCAGGCTCTCCATTCACTCAGATTTTAAGTACTAATTGGTGCCTCAGTGAAATTTTGCTGACAGCCAGTGATTGAATTTGAATTTGTGAAAAATAAAAGAAAAAACTTCCTTCTGGGTTAATTAATTATTTCTTAACGTGAGTTGCTCAAAATTGCACATCTGACTAGCACTCTAATGAGATGAAGGGCAAGTAAGTAATTTAAAACTGTCTGGACAGCTTCTCACATGGAAGTTGATTCCATATGTGTGTGTATGTGTGAAACTGAATTTCCAAAGTGCCAGAGCTCCAGCATCTCCCACTAAGATTTGCCTGTCACTGGATTTTGGCAACTTCTGAGTCTTTCTCAGAAGAAAAGTTCATATTTTGTTTCTGCCTGTGACAATCTACCTCTTTTCTCACCTGTGCTTCCTAGTGGCCACCCTGTATTGAACACCAGTAAAAGTTAAATAGTTTTCATTACAATGATATTGTAAGTTTTGAAAGATGACAGGGTACATCCCAAATGGGATCCATATCCTTAGTAGCTGGGTGTAAAGGACAGAAGTTAATAGAATAAATATGGGCAATAAAACAGCATGTTTTGTTTTGACTGCCAGCTTGACTTTAACTAAACACCTAACCCCAGCAGATTTTTTTCCCTGTATTTTATTGTTATGTTCAGGTATATTGGTGCTTGTTCATATTGGAGGGGGAAGGGAGGTAGAATGACCTCAGAAATTTTAAAATAGATATAAAAGTAATGTATTTTATCTCCTGATTGGTCCTTGTTTGGTTGTGCTGAATATCCAGTTTCATGGCTTGCTTCTAAGGCTTCTGAATTAGGTAGATCTTAAAGTATTCCCTCGTGGGTTTTTGCAGATTAGATGCAAAAATCCTTTCAAGTTTCTGTAAGACATTTGGGATAATACTTTTAGTTTAATTTACCTTCCTGTCAGGAAGCTTTTTCTTGGTAATATAATTTTCCTTTCTGCAGTGCATGTCCCTGTTCTAAATGTTCCATAGCTTTTTAACACTGTGGGGGTTGGGTTTGTTTTTCTTTTAACATCTTCATATCATCACCAAGCTTTGAGCTCCTTCCATTTGGAAATTCACTTCTTCAATCCTTCATATTACTTAGCTTTTCTTTTCTCCTCACTGGGATGCTTGTGACTTAAATTCAGGAGTGGGAACACAATGTTCAAGAGACTCTGGCAAGGGCATTGTTGTATTTCTTCTTGATATTTGATTTGCTGTCTAACCTGAAACAATAATAGCTTCTATCTGGACTGAAATACTTTGCTAAATGTACATTGTATGCCAAAGAAAGAATTCATATTTAAAAAAAAAAATCAGATTTTTAAACACCTAACTGAAAATCCAGCTCTTATTCTTACAGCCTGCAGTACAGTTCCTTGGGAGGCAAATCAGTTTTGTCTCCACTGTTTTTTGTAATAAAGGATGGAAGAATTGGAAGCAGTCCAGTGCATTGATCTGAGATGATTTTACTTCAGCTTTTCTCTTTCCTTTCCTATTCCTGCCACGAAAGTATCTGAGAAATGAAGCATCAATGTTGCTGTGCAACTTATTCTCCTATTGCATGAAAGCTGTCAGCTGGTAAAGGTAGATTTCTCCTTTTTTCCCATCCTTTCTCAGTTTTGCAGCTTGATTTGTGTCTGTCCACATCCCAGCTGAGGGAAAAGAGAGACATGCCCAGCAAGAGGTTGCAATAATGTTATAAAAGCAAGGATTTTTTGTTCATGTGGGAGGCATTATTATTGAGGATCTACTGGGGTCCACAAAGGCCTTAGTTACTGAGCAGTATCAGAATTTAAGATTTCAAGTATTTGCTTTGTGTATCAAAATTAATTATATTGGTTTTATACCTGTGTTTCACCATTACTTGCAGAAATAGTCAATATTTATAGTCTTCTAGAAATCTTTGACATTGTCCACCAGATAGATGACAGGAAGCTGACTGCTCTTGTGGTAGAAAGAGGCACTTAAGTCTATCACATTACCTGATTTAAATAACGATTCATAAATTGCAACCTTTAAAAAAAATTTTTAGAGCTTTCTTAATTTGATATTGAAAAATGCCTAGAGAGAGATTTTGGTGTGAATTCTTGGTCTATGCTGGTTTCTTCAGTGATGTCTATAACTGCAGTGACAATGTTGTTTGTCCTAAGTTGACATTTTTCTGAGACTTTTAGGCTTCTGGTGATGCTGGAGCAGTGAATTCCTCTATGCTGTGCTCGGCTGTGCTTTGATATTGCAGAGGAGGATGAGCAGCTATGATCAGAGCAAAGCTGAGCTTCTTGTCATCCTCTCTTTCCCTGACCAGGTCTGGGCTGCACAAAGTTCTGGGCTGCATCTCACCCTCCCCTGATGGGCATAACTGCAGAAATTCCTCTGTGAGCCAGAGCTAGGTTTAGCTTTTGCAGTGATTTTTCTGTCTTCCCCTCTCTTCCCTTCTGCCTCCTTTTTGCTTTTGATGGATTGCACTGGTATTTTGAGTAGTTGGGACATGCTACCAGAGTGCAGGGAATGGTGCATGGTTGTGCTTTTCCTGTTTCATGCAGGTCCTTCTTGCACCAGCAGCATCTCCTGTGTTGTAATTTTCTGTTTTCCAGTCACCCCATGGTTGTGCCATTTTTAATGGGATTGCCTGTACTCAATTGTTATGGTCATATATAAACACCCCCTGGTTTTCTGTTCTTTAGGTTAAAGCTGTAGGTTTCAAAATATGTGTTAAACCTGAGAGTAGCAAAGAAATTATACCATGAAAAAGTATCTGTGTGATGTGTTTATTTGTTTTCTTATTTTCTTCCTCTGGAAGAAATTGTTACTTCTGGCATCAATGTGAATCTCTTCTCTCAACAGTACACGTGATACATGGCAAGTATTTTGGAAGAGGAAAAATGGCCAGAAAAGGTCTCACTATAAAGAGGGAGGGATCCTGAGTAGTTCAACACTCTTTTCCTTCTATTTTAACAAGAAATTCCAAATAACAATAACCTTGAGTTTGACCCAGTTAGTTGACAATGATTTTATTGGCTAAGAAAATGGTTATAATTTTGTTCTTCTATTTTGATGATTTTTTTTTTTTTTCAATTCAAGCCAAAATAGGGTTTCTACCTTAAACTTGTATTTTCAGAGCTTTTTCAGTGTGATCTGCAATGGAAAGAATCCTTTACTGTGAGGGTGGTGAGGGCCTGGCACAGGATGCCCAGGGAAGCTGTGGCTGCCCCAAACGTGGAAGTGTTCAAGGTCAGGTTGGATGGGGCTTGGAGCAACCTGGGATAGTGGAAGGTGACCCTGCCCATGGCAGGGAATTGGAATGAGATCATCTTTAAGATCTCTTCCAAACCAAACAATTCCATGATTCTATGATTAATTTTAAGTGCAAACATACCCTAAAAGCCATTTCCACTGAATATACCATATGAAGGCTTGTTTAGTGTTGCTATTACTAATATTTAAGTATTATTCTCTAATGAAAAACCATATACTTGCAGATTTGTCTCACATTCAAAAATGTTTAATTACAGAATTACACATTATATATGGATTTCCAGTGAGATCTAATAGCAACTTGATCATGTGTTTCCTTTGTCACTCAAGTTTCCACTCAAAGCTATGTTTCTTGGCTGATTATACAGCCTGCTAAAAAGATTTTTGGGCTTAGATAACAAGAAAAGAACAGTCTAGTTGATTTCTCAAGATCACAGATTAATCTTACAAACACATTGTACACAGGAGACCTTTTGATGCCTTTTGTTTGGGCATGACTTGGTGTCTTGTGACTGCACAGGAGTTTCCTGTAGGGATGGGGAGCTCAGGCTGGTCAGACACCTGCAGAACAAAAGGAGAGTTGATTTATGTGTGTGGGTGGAGAACAGCATCAGGGGGAGGGTTGGGAGGAGAGAGAATAATGATTGTGACAACTCTGAAATTATGATATAGAGGAAATAACGCTCAAGCTGCTGCCAGATGTGGGAGCTGCATGTGTTAGGAAGGTATTTGTAAGCAGTGGAAGTAGAGTGCTTTGCTAGGCTTGTATGAAACCCTGCTTCATCTTGCATGTTTTTCTATGGTTTGAAAGGCCTTCAGTGACTTCAAATAGCAATTTATTTAGCCATGGAACAGTCCTGTGATGCGTGACTTTTCCACCTTATTGAGCACTACTGATAAAAATCTCTCTGCACTGAGACTGGTGGCAGAAATCCTATCGATCTCAGGGCAGCCAGGATTTCATCTCTATTATCTGGTGATTTGTGTGTAAAGATACTACATTAGTTCTGCACTTGGCTGAGAAAATGCAGGAATTTTGCATACAAATCAGTGGAAGTTCTGTCAGAAAAAAGGCTGCATAATTGACTCTATTGACTCTGGGGGTGTAATAGACTCTTCTTACTGAGTTCTGCCTGTAAGTAGGTCACAGTGAATGAAAATAAAATAGGCATTTCGTTTTGTGACAGTATGGTGTTTTTATAAGTAATCTAGTAATTTTTTTTCCACTAATTCTTCAGGTTTATCTTTCATCCTAATGCCCATGTAGATGCACACACATAAAAAAAATAAGCAGCAGTGTGCAGATTCTGAGGTGATAGATTTTGTGTATATTTTGCCTTCCAAGTACTGCTGTGCATGACCTAGAAATGCTGGTGGTAAATGCTGTATGGTGGAGCAGAGTTGTTAAACTTGTTTATATCTAATCTTTAGATGCTATCAAGCTTAGGCTGGAAAAAGTAATCTGTTTTATGCTGTACTTTAACATTTGGTATACGTTATATAAACACATATAATCTCTCCACAGCAAAGTAAATATTATAGGAACTCTAAATTATAAAATTTATTCTCTATTTGGGAAATTAATAGAGGCTGAAAGCATCTAATGTAGTTACATTTCATTTGCCTTCTTATCCTCATGGAACAGAACTTTTTAAAATCCCTGACATATCTGATTTAGCAGTTTGGGAAGTTCAGAGATAAAGGACTATTTTATTAAAAAGGCAGTTTTAAACCACAATTTTTCAGAATAACAGAAATTCTTCAGTAGAAGCAGCAATTCTTATGTTCAGGACTTTTTTTCATTCTATAATTTTCTCTTTGATCAAATAATTGCTTTTCTTTCTTTTGACCTTCTCTAGGAAAGCGTTCAGATTTTTTTTTTAGTATAAAATCGATGTTAAAATATCTTAGGGATAAGCTCAACCAGACAGATCACAAAAAATGCACATTAAAAAAAATCATATTAAAGCTCACTGTAATGAATGACATACTTTTCAAGTGTGTTTCTGTGAACTAGTCATAAATAGGACTGTGATCATGTTAAGTACCCTGTGGTTGTCTTAGATATGCCTGAGATGTCACAGTGAATTATACAGGTGTCTTTCAAAGGATGCACCATAGACACAGAGGAGTGAGGGCTTAGGCATATGGGAACAAACTGTAATCTAGCTCATAAATACTAATTCTACTTGGAAAAAAAAAAGTAAAAATAGCTTAACTGACATAATCGCAGTAAATTGCAATGTTTCAGCCATTAATGATTCCAGTGCACACAGCAGTGATTATGCAGCTCTGTGTGGATTTAGCTTCTTTCACGTGCAAATGTTCACTGTTAGATTGCAGTAAAAATTGAATTAGAATTCTACCACTTAAAATAAGAGAAAAACACAGGCACTGTTAGTGCCTCTCAACTGCAGACTTAGCATGGCTGTTTTTGTGGGTAGTTAATGCTCTAGCACAAGTTGAATTTCAGCTGACCAGGTAACTGCTGAATTAACCCCTCAGACTAAGAACCACCTTTGTGTTTTTCAGTGTCAGGTATTTCTCGTGTCCAGGTGTCATTCAAGTGTTTCTTGTTTGTTTTTGTAATACTGTTATTCTAGAATCAGCCTAGGGAAAAGAAACTTATCTCTCTTGCCCTTCTTCTCTTTTTAGAAGTTTTGTGCCTGGAGGGACCAGATAATACTCCCTTTATTTTTGTATGAGCATGCCAGTGTAATTCCTTGGACTAGATAAGAATTGCCTTATCCCAAATATTTTGTCAGAAAGAAATTCTGGAGTAGCTTTCACATAAGAATTGAGGAGCGGATTAACTTTAAAATGGAGCCTGATCAAATAATGGAAAAGTTGGAGTGATTTCAGGGTACTTGAGGCACAGGACTAATGAGCAGGGAATTCTTGTCCCTACCTGCTGAAGAAAGCATCTGCAGATACAGAGTGGATATTAGGCAGTGTGCATCACAAACTTTTTAGGTGCAAAGGTAGTAGAGCTTTTTCTTTGACCAAAGTTGCCTTCTTTAAATGAAAAACACCTTGGATATTTAGCTTTCCCTACAGATGGGTAGATAATGATCTCTGACCATTGTGTGTAGGTTTTTCCCATAAATTCTTTTTGAATGTGTCGACTAATCTCTTTTTTGAATGTTCCCATTGATTTTTTTTATTTTTTTTTTTATCAGTGATCTTTTGGCAGCTGTTCAGTTCTAAATTGCTTTTACCATTAGGGAGCTTTTACTTGCACCTAATCTCACAGCAGCCATTTTGATTAGATTTAATATAACTTTGCTTGCATCTTGCTTTACTAAAAACTGCATCCTGCTGGTTTTCTCCATGGCTTTCTTAAGAGTCCATGGAGGAGAGCCAGGAGGACCTGGTGTTGATGATAGATGGTCTGAAATTAAACCAGTGTCCTGAACAGAGAGTGCTTAAAAGGTTTTAATGCTGTGTTTCCATGCAGTAAGCAGTCTTCTCATGGCAGTGTTCCTGGATTTATTGTGCCCGAGACTTTCTCTAAGTGGCAGGATTGATGAGTTTCATGTGTGCTCCCTAAGGATTGATCATGCTATGCCAGAAGGTTGCAATGTCTAATAGATGAGGAAAAAGGGCTGCTTTTTCCCCCTCTGCTGAGCTCTGGTAGAGAGAGCTAGAAAGGGGTCACTGGAGAAGGAGAAGTTTCAAAAATTCAGTTTATTAATGAATATGGGAAAGTCAGTTTCATTTTGGAATGGTATGGATTGGATGGTTTGTAGGTCTGCCCTGCTGCTGAGGCCTCTCTGTTCTATCAGGGGTTCAGATACAAGTCAGAATGTGATAACCTTTGTTAATGGGCTACTGTATATTGAGATCAGTATTTAACTAATACCGTGACCTCTTTTTGCTGGCAGTATGGAAGATCACAGGAATCCTGCTGCAGTACAAGGATTAATTCACTGGTCTGCAGCTTAATTGTTTCCTTTTTAGTTTAAATAATCGTGGGAAAAAAACCCTTCAACATAGGATATTTGTATCCCATGAATTACTTAATAGCTCCTCAGTGACTTGTACCCCAGTTCCCCAGTAAGATGTTTTTTTGGAACTGGGAGATGGTGATTAAAAAAACCACCACAGAAAAACAGAAAACAAACCTAGAGCTAGCCACTGTTGTTTTGGACACAGCTTTGAAAATGTAAAGCACTGATTCATTTGAAATATTGATAGATTAATGACACATATGTTTAGTGGTGATTGGTGTGGGAAGAATAAATTTGATTGATATGTCTGGCAGGACTAGGCCAAGGAGCCTGGTTTTGGTAAGCAGAACCAAAGAAACTAAAAAGCACTAAAATTTATTTTAATTGACTAGTTCAGAAATTGAAATTAGTGTTAAGGTGTAAGCTGTGCTGTGCAAAAAGATTAGTGTTTGTGTGTGCATGTGTGTACAGAATGTGAAGAGAAAACCTGTAATTTGCATGATGCAAAATGTATTTAGTGCAGTGCAGTCACTGGACAGAGCTCACAGGGCCTCTGTCCCTCCATCCTGTCTGCTTTGACTGCATTAGAAACTTGCCCTCAGTGCCTGCTTCAGCTTCTCAATTAAAATATGGATCATCAGTCAGAAGAGTCCTGTAAGTTAAAAGTTCTTCCTGATGAGCTGTTGAGAGTATCACAATGGCATATCCAGCTTTTTAATACTTGTGCAGTATCACAATGGCATATCCAGCTTTTTAATACTTGTGCATTTCCTGCAGGAAAATCACCTGCTGTTCTCAGTAACATTTAATTACTTAACCTTCTTCCTCTTTCTCTGTGGCTTTCTCTGTGCATCTGAAAGCACTTTCCCTTATGTCTACGTTTAATTATTTCAGCTTTTTCTAATACCTGTGGCATTTGATTGTACTCTACTGTTTTAAAAGAACTGTGAGTTTTGGATTGACTGGTAGTAGATTGGAAAAATGTGTATTTTTAGGGAAAAGCTAGGTAGATTTCAATCTTTTACCTTGTGTGTAGGGAAAGTTTTGCCCCACTGAGGCTACCTCCTCAGTTAGGCTCCAAGCAAGTTTATGTATTAAAGACATTCTTAATTATTTCTTACAAACACATACATTGTCAAATCTTCCCTGATGGTGTTGTTAACTTGACATAATTAGTGTATATATGCTGAAGTAAACAGCGCAGTATGTTTATGTTTAAATTGGTAGAGTTATTTTTGGGGAGTTTAGAAAAATCTACATATTCAGGAGACTTGGGGCATTTTTAAGTATTGATAGGTTTAAGCTGCAGAATTCCAAAAAATAAAAGCAGTGAAAACAAAAGGGTGAGGAAGGGAACATTAAAACAAAGTGTTTTGAGCTAGAGAGTACATTTCAGTATAACCTAAGGGTATTTCCTCTGAACTCCTTAAAAATAAGTGAGATAGAAATCTCGGTTCGCTGATTCATAATAGGTGCTAGCTCACTTCAGCTTTCCTTGCTTTTAGCAGGCTTCCTGTTTCTTTTAATATCTTCCATTTAAATGAGGAACTAGAAACAATTGTTAATAACTATTCTCAATCTGTTTATGAGCCAGTTTGTTTACAGTCTATTTAATGCCTCTGGAATTTTCCCTTTTTTCTTTACCTGGAGTCCACTGATGCTGCTCCTTTGTTTTTTAAGCACTCCTAGAGCACAGCAAGGAGCTCATTTCAGACTAGTGAAGTAAAGGTGGCATGTCTGTACTGGGAGTAGGGGGGAAAGAAAGCAGATTTAGGGTAAGATTTTCATCAATTTAATGTTTGCTATATGCTTAAGGTTATTTTTTTGTGCTTCATTATTCACCAGTGACCTGTTAGGGGTGTTTGTCCTGTATTATGGATCTGTACCTGAAAGTTACTATGTCCACACTGAAGCAGAATTATTGGATAATTTATTACAGGTTATTTTCTTGTAAATAAGAAAATTTAAAAATTACTTAATGAATTAAGTGAGGAATGTCTGTGCAAACTCTTTTTGCATGTGTTCCCCTAAAGCTGGACAAGGGACAGAGCTGTAACCACAGAAGGAGGAACAGGACATGAAGACAACTGTGGAATTATGTGCTTGTTGATTAACAAAGACACTATGGTTCATTTCCATATTTAGTGTGGACATCAGGTCTGTTTGCCTATGCCTTTTAGTGTATAAGACTGCATATAATTGAACAGTATCTTTTGAATGCTTTTTCAGCTCGAGATGCAGATGAGAGGGAGAAGTGGATCCACGCTTTAGAGGACACCATCCTCCGCCATACCCTCCAACTTCAGGCAAGTTTCACTTTCAGTTTTCACTTGTTTTACTTTTTTTTTTTTTTAAAGCAATGAGATACTGTGGCATGACTGCTAATATCCAACACTTCTCTTCTATTATCCTGTATAATATCTGGCTGTTCTTTAGCCTATACAATTGGATATAGTAAAACATATAGGTCTGTCACATTTTTCTTGTCCTATCATAATGAAAAGCCAGAATGAGACTTTCCCTTTTTAACTCATAATATATATTGTTATCATTAGTCATATTTATTTATAATGTATATTTGTGGTAAGGTTCTGGATTTATTGTTGTACATTTAATTTGGGTTTTGGTTGGGGTTTGTTTGTTTGTTTCTTTGTTTAAAACTAGGAGTTAGTCTTTTTTGGATCAACCTTCTTATATGCCACCTAACTTGGATATTAAAATGAGACAGCAGCATTGAACCTCTTTCTGGATGACAAAAATGATAAATAGCTTGTTTGAAGCTGGATATCACTGTGTAAGCTGGGTATCCGTGGTTTTCTTGCTCTAAAGACAGATGATTGGACTGAGGATGGTTCTTAGCTTTAGTTACCTCATTCCAGGGGTTGGACTCTGTCATCCTTGTGGGTCACTGCCAGCTCTGGATTCTCTGTGGTTCTATGACCTAAGATCAGTTTCTGATGATTCTGATGATACTCTAGAGCTGCACGTGTCTGTAAGATTTGCTGAGCATTTATTTTTGGCCTGAAGAGAAACCCAAACTCTATGAAAGGGATTTGGTTTGTACCATGTAGGTATCTGGTGCCAGTGTAGAAATCTTAAAGCAGGTGTTCATTATTTGTGTTGAATAAAGCTTTGGTTATGCTTTTGTAGTATGGAATGAGGATTAGGTCTCTTAACATTTGATTCAGTGTGAAGAAAGATAGAGTAAAATCTCTTATATCACATAAAGAGAAGCTTATGAAGACTGATTTGGATCACATTTGCCCAATCTAAAGGGTTAGAACAAGCCTGAATTTGGTCCATCCCACTTTAGACACTTGTACTGTCTCGGTATATAAGAATTTACCTGTTAGACAGTGAGTTTCAACCTTCTTTCATCTATTAAAGACCACTACAAGTTTTCTAGAGAATAGCAAATCCCTGGATAAAAATTCCCATTCGACAATCAGCTTTTTACCCCTCCTACCCTGCCGTGGGTATGTTAGAAGTAATCTCTCCATCTGGACCAAGGGCTGAAGAAAGCCCACTCTGCAGTGGATGTGAGACAGGGATTACCTAGGGAACAACATGTGGATGGAGAAGGGCTGAGCTCCCTCCCAAGGGATGCCTCTTTCCCCATCCTCAGTTTACAAAGTGAACAGGTTAATGTGAGTGGTCCTGCTTAGAGTCTCAAATGTAGTAAAAGGAATCTGTGCTGTTTTCTCCACCTGGAAGGCTTTTTATGGCATGGAGATATAGAGCCAAGGAATGAAACACCAGAATATATATGGGTGTTATCAAAATGTACACTTCCACGCTCTCTAGAAATTGTGAGTGTAGTTATATTGACAGAAATAGATTGCATGATGGAAATAATAGTGGAACTGTTTCCCATTACATAACTCTTCACGTTCTGGGCATTTTTCAAACAAGCAAGGTATATTTAGGGAAAAAAAAAAAACAACAAAACAAAAAAACAAGCCCAAGTTAGTAATCTATTTATAAATGTTTGAGCGAATAATTTAAAAAACAGAATTGAGTACTTAGAAACATATCCTCCATCCTTGTAAATATGTTCAGCATTGAATGTATTACTTTGTGGGTCACCACCCATTTTCAGGAACCTTTTTCCGTGTATGGGTCACGTACCCTTTTAGCATCTGGCGCTTGTTTGTGGGGTCAGTGAAGGGGTGAAGGGGTGTGCGTTGTCTTGAACTGCCGAGGTTTGCCACGGCAGCTGCGGAGCAGGCACTGATTTAAGAATGAAACATGCCCGCACCTCCTTGCCAGAGGTTTCTTTCACGGCTTAGGAAGTGCAGCTTTCGTTCTGTTCGCCCTCACGGGTGGGACGTGCGGGCGGAACGAACAGGGGCCGAAGTTTCGGGGGATGCTCGCAGGGCCGAGCAGCGGGATGAATCCAGGCAGAAACATCCCACGCCTCCATGGCCGGCCGAGCCCTGCTGGGCTTCACCCCTCCTTCCCTCCGCTGGCCGCCCCCGCTCCAATCTCCGTCCGCCCTTGTTCGTGACGCGCTCGGGGCCGNGCGGCGAGCGGCGCTGGCTCTGGCGCTGCCCCGCCCGGGCACCGCGGGGCCGCGGGCACGGAGCGCCCGGGGTGGCTTCGGCTCCGGGCAGCCGCCAGTGCCGCCGGGGCCCGTGTGCCCGCAGGGATGCTGCCGTGCGGGGACACAGAGTGGCCTTGGCTGCCGTAGCCTTTGAACAAAACGGGCGCTTCGTGCGCTGGATGTGTTTTCGGTTTCCTTTTCCTTCGGACAAAACAGTCGGACGGGTTCTTTGGGGGATTATTGGCTCAGCGGGATGGTGGAGTCTGAGTGCTGCCACAGAGATTATTTTCTCTAAAGGCATTTTCTTAGGTTCTTAGTTTCTGTCACTAGCTAAGCATGTGGTTGACAGTCACTTAAAACCTTTAGGCATCTGGTTTTGCCCAAAATGTATCTTTTCAAAGTCTTATTTTTTCATATTTCTATGCTGCTTTCAGACTGCCTGTGCTGGTACGGAAGTGTTCAAGTTTCAAAGTCAGACTTAAAGTTGACTTCAGTGTACCAAAAACTCATCTGAGCTGTGAGAAACTGTACCAAACCCCAGGTGGTTCGTGTGTTGTGTGAACCAAAGCAGGAAGGATTATGAGTTAATGCGAGGTGGTGTCTTTGTGTTCTGTAGTCTGATTAATCTTGCTGGTTTTATTTTTGCCTAAATGTTCTGCTGTGTTGTCCTTCACTATTTGTAATGGAAGTAGTTTTGAAACATAGAATAAAACAGACTTCTTCTGCCCCCCTCCCCCCAAGCCTAAAATGAGCTACAGTCAAGGAACTGAGTCATAAATACACAGAATGTGTAAAGGGACCCAAACTGTCCAGAGGGCTGGCAATTAGTAATGGTATATCCAAAGGGAACAACAGCAAGGAGGAAACATTTCAGATACACTTGAAGCCTGATTAGTTTGAGTTTTGAAACTGAAGAGTGCTGTGTTTTTGCATGCACTTGTATTAAAGCTATTGCTAAAAATACACGTAGTAGTTCCAGTATTAGCTTTGTCTGTGGAAATGCCATTCTGAACCCCCCGAGGTTTTTCCCTTGTCCTCCCAAATTATCACTCTTGTGGCATTAGCAGGCCTGTGGCTTTGCAGTGGCAGCACAGCAGTTGCCTCATACCCGCAGGACCTAAGGGGGAGGGTGTGCATTGGGTGAAGGCGTTTTGTGGCTGAAGTTTCCTGTTTGTGTGGGGAGATAAGTTACCCCACGTTTTCTTCAGTTCTTCGGCAGCATCTTATGTCAGCCAGCAGTGCCATTCAGGCAGGACATGCTTCTAATTGCCCTGCTCCCCTTGCTGTCTGTCGAGTACACCCTGGCAGCCCCCTAGTGCTGCAAGTGCTTTTGGGCAGTGGAATTTGGCTCTGGAATTGTCTCATGAGTTATAATGGATAGCTCATGTCTTTTAGGACCACAGTAACTTCCTTATTTGATCTGCACTAAACTACTTCAGCCTGTAAGTGGAGTCTGTAGACACAAGAACTGAAATTACAAAGGTGGGCCATTTCTAACCACCATAAAAGTGAAAGGAATTAAGTGAAAATTAATTGCTTTGTAGGTTGATAATTCTATAATTCAAACAAGATATTTATTTCCTAAGTAGCAAATTATAAGAAAACTTGATTCTAATGAGTAGGTCTGTGCTGGCTGCTGTGAAGAGTAGATACAATGATTTAAACATTGAGTTATACCATGGCTTCACCAAAATGTAGGAGTTGGTGCTGGAAGCAGTCCTGTCTCACTTCTCCTTGCAAAGGGGAAGAGGCAGTGTGGCAAGAGGGGTAGAATTTGGAAATTAAAATTGCTTTTCCTGCTGCTGTCTTTCTAACCCCGATTAGTTTCCACATTGAGTTGTTTATGTGACAAGGTAAATGTTTATGCTGACTCAAAAGAAGGAGCAGAGTAAAGGCTAGAGTAAACAGCAGGGGAGCTGATTTGTTTCCTATTCATTTATGCTGGTGCAAAGTGTTTATGAAATGTTGATAGGAGCAGTTCACTTAGTATCACATTAACCAGGATTTTTTCTGACCTTTCCAAAGCTGTGAGCAAGAGCACAAGGTAAAGTTTTCTTATATATTAAGTATATGACACTCCAAATTGTATTGCTATTAACTGGCTTTTCAGTGCTCCTTCTATCGTGAGTCAAGAATTCTTGCATAAAACTAAAACCAGGCTCTTTTGGATTAAGACTATATCCAGAGTAGATGTTTTTCAAGTGCTGATGGGAGGGCATAAGGTTGGCAGCCTTCAGATTTTGCTAATGAAATAATCAGGATAGTGCCTGAGTACCCTAGAGCATGTGCATTATCTGCACTGATTATAGATTATAAAGGTAAAGGAATGGGACTGAAAGATATACTTAGTATTTATGACGTTTCAGAATTGTAACCTATGCTTTAAAGGCAGAATTTTACATCAGTGTATAAATGTTTTTGTCTTCTGAACTTTCCCTTCAAAGATCTGATAGTATCTACAGCTACACAGTCTTTGCTAAGCATTTTGTGTTTTGCAAAGTAGAACCTTTTTTATTTTTCCTGTAAGACTTGCAATATTCGTTTTGGAAGGGTCAGATGCTTTCCCACAACCCATGTATTTGTTTTCAAACATTAAATATTGCATAAAAATCTAGCAGAGGAAAAAATAGAGTTGTTTTTGCCACAAAAGTGCCCTTGTTTAGTGGCTTACAAGTTGATTTCTTGTGTTTCTTCAATTTTTTATCAGTGATCCTTATAAGCAATGTCCAGCTCATCAAAATCAAGCGTGGTGTAGGCAGGGGATATGTTTCTAATGAGATATTGTGGATGAAAGGAAAGCATTCTTATTCACTCCTTCAAACTAACTTACACAAGATTTTTTTGTTGAATTTGGAATCCTAATTAGATGAAGAATGTACAAGTGTCTTCAAAAAGATAAGAAATTCCACTCTCTACAGCTTCCTCCTCCAGGAAAGCTATTATTGTAATGCTTTTATTTGAGAAATATAGTTGAATTTTTCTGGTATGCTTCTTCTAAGGATGATGCAATCTTTTCATCCCATCTGAGTTTGAAGGAACTGGTTTAAATTAGGCTGAATTACTTCTCAGCATGGACAAGTTTTGAATACAAATGCATTAGAGATATGTGTGACTTCTAATTTGGAGGACAAGGAAACAACATGAAACTCCCTTGGTGCTAGCAGTTCTGTAGTGAAAATAAGGCTCATAAAATTAAAAATATGTATTTTTAATCAGGTTATGTTTTGTTGCCCTCAAAAAAAAAATGGGTTGTGTATGAAGGGAATAATTTTGCTGGACTGTTAGTATGCAAATTGTTTACTCAAGACCAGCATGGAAACCCTTTCCTAGGAAAACCATCCTGCCTGGTCACTTCTCATCACTGGGGATCACAGAGATCCCACTGGGACACCTCAGACTGGTCAGTGCTGCTGGGCTCTGCCTCCTCCTGCAAACACTGGCACTGAGATGTGCCCTGGAGAGTGGCCCTTAAGCTTTTGCTGTGTCCTGAAAGGGAGGGACCTTCCAGAAGTTGTAGGAGGGAGGATGACGGAAAAAATGCTATGGGTACCTTTTTTCTCTAGGGTTTTTATCAGTATGGTTTTCTTGGTGGGGAGCAGTCAGACATGAAACAAATTATTTTGGCACCAAACTTCCCGGTTTGGAAGGTGGTGGACAGACTAAAATTTTGTAAATGACTTTTTGCTGTAGCTATTTAATCTGTTAATTCTTTTAAACTTACTCTTGTTCTTTTGAACACAGAGTCTTTATTTGAGGTTAAAAAAGTGTACTTACAAATAGGTGTAGTTACTCAATGGAAAAACAAATTCAGCTGGGTACTGACAGTAAGATAGAGTCAGTGTATTTCTGAAGATCAGAAACAGTCTGGATTCCTGTTCTTTTCCACAATTTGAAGGTAATTATTTTAGTATCACATGATGACTTCAGCTGGAGAAAACCTCTGGAAATCACCTGTTCCAGCACCTTCTCTCTGCAAGGCAAACTCGTACTTTAGATCAGGTTGCCGAAGGTCAAATCCAGTTAGGTTTGGAACTCTGCCCTCCAAGGTTGGAGGTTCAACAATACCTGCAGGCAACCTGTTTTGTCAGTGAATAGGTGAGCAGGGTATTTTACAAGTTCCTCATAAAAATTTGATTGCTCATTGAGATGTGCAGATTCCTAATGTACAAGTTTACCAGGCTCTTAAATTCCAGTCTAGTGACTCTGCTCAGCTGCTTCTTTGGAAGCCTCATTTCCTTCATGGCAGGGAAGGAGAGAGAGGGTCCTCATTTTACCTTTATTGTGGCTTTGAGTGACCAGAAAATCAAGAAATAAGCATTTGTTTTGCAAATATGCACTTCATATATCTCCTCTTTTGAAATGATTGCTGGGTCTGAAATACTGGTTGATTTTGTTTGCTATTTATGCTGGCTTTTTTTTCTATGGTATTGCTAAACTTTTCAACTTTTCCAAATATCTTTTGGTTTTCAATTCTAAAACTATATGAGAACTTAAATTATTAACCTAATCTCATATAATACAAACTAATTTGCTGAGAAGATAATCAAATTTCATCTTAACTACCCAAGAGCAAACTAGTGAGATGCTGCATCTTTAAGTACCTGTGCTTTGTAAAATTATTCTAATGCTTCCTCTCTGTTATGTTCAGCTTGACACTTTACCTGGTTTTATGGCTTTCTCTTTACATTGTTTCAAAGTTTAATTTTCTAACAGAATTTCTTAGGTTACAATTTTCACTCTGTGTTTTGTGTGGGTGTCTGCTCAGTTGTAACACTGAATGTTTTGATCAGCTTTTCCTTTAGTTCTAAGAGCCTGAAATTTAAGAATGGCATTTTATCTTTAAGCCACTACTAAAATACCAGATAGTTACATATTAGTAGTCATAGAATGAGGACTGAAATAAAAATCAGCATTTTGATGCAGCATACAGATAAACTATATTTCTGTATATAGTGTCTTCGGCAGAAATTTCCTGTATAGTTCATGTGGTTTGGTATATGAAACCTGACCTCCAGAATTTTTAGCTGAGCTTGCAGGACCGTTGAACTGATGAGGTTGGCTGGTAGCTGTACAGACAATTCCATTTTCAACAGGGAAATTGAATACTAATTTCACATGATTTCAGATGTAGTTCCAGTGTAATTTAAACTAGTTTGAGGGAGTATCAAAAGTTGCTGGGTTGAGAGTGCTCTCTTTTCTGCCTGTTAGTTTTTTTGATAACTTGTTACACTCAGTGCTTTTTTGTATTTATTTTTGTCATAGTCAAAATGGTTTCTTTTTCTCTCATCTTCTTCTCCCTCCTCCTCGTTTCACAACACTATTTCTAAATGTGACTGGTGTTTACTGTCTAATGCAGGTGAAGTAGCTTTTTTGATTACAAACCCATCTGTATGCATAGGTTTATTCCTGTAGAGCTGTCTGTAGCAAATGAGTAAAGAATAATATTTTCTACAGCCAGTAGATAGATTTATGTGTGTGATACTCTGCAAGTCATTCCACTACTGCACAAAAATGCTCACACCTCTACAGAGCCATCAATAAAACTCTTAATATGATGGCCCAATATCTTACAAAAATAAAGAAATTGTCTGTTCTGACCTGTTTAACAATGCCAAAGAAAGCATTGCACTAATGTGGAATTTTACAAATACAGATTGCCCATCTTCCTTCATGTGAAATGTTTTTCCCCATTGGTTGATCCTTACATGCTTGGACTCTTGAGATCCTTAGCAGTTCAAACAGCAGTTGATGGTTTCATAAGGGTTTGAAGTCCTGTTTGAGATCAGTGTGAATACAGGTGAAAATATTGAGGCTGGTAGCAAAGCTGTCACTGATGTGATGTTCTCAGGATTATATTCTATCATAACTGATGTTTGCTTCTTCATCCTTCACGTGTTTTTCCTCCTATATATGTTTACCTTACAATGCACAATTTTTTTCCAACTGGATGTGCTTCAGTATTTGTTTCACAGTTCCATTTGCATTAAAGGTATTATATAAATAAACCTTTAATGTGTCTACATAGCATATGTGCATAAAGGCAGAAGTAATCAAAAATCCTCCCTTTTCTTTCCTCTAATTAAAGATGTGATATCCCAGTGGGGATTTGGTTGGGTCTCTAAATCAATGGTGTATGAGTTTAAAGATAAGGATTATGTTATATACAGAAGCGTGCTCTGAGTGTTGTATTATTAGGAGAAACAAGTTTCAAGCAAGAAAATATAAAAGTGATCATTTTCATCACACTAATACATTGTCCTTGGTGGTGTATGTGCAACAAAATGTCAAAATTCAGATACAGTGACAAGGATGCAAATCATTATAGCTGTAAAGGAACTAGGGCAACCAGGAGGAACAATTTTAAACTTTTCCAATCAAAGGTGTTTAAGAAAAGATTTAGCTGTTCTTAGCTAGGGAGCTGTGAGTTGAGCAATACTGTCTGAATTGTGAAAAGTGCAGTTATCCCACCGGGTATGATTTGGGCTTCTCCAGCTGAAATGTAAGGATATGGGATCACAAGACAGTCTTAAGAAAAATGTGAATTCTCCTTTATATTTTATAAAGAAACTTTAATCAGTGTAATTTAAGAGGATTTGTTCAATCATAAGTAATGAAATACTCTGGTGTGTGATGATTATACCCCCTCTGAAAACGTGGAGCAATTTACTGCTGCTGATTTGGCTGCAGATAGAAGCCAAATGTGTTCAGCTGTGTTTGCACGTGGCAGGATGAGAGGCAAGGCAGCATTTTCTCAGTCAGATGGCAGGCAAATCCATATTGTTGTTGCGTTTTTTTCTCCTCTGAAACACTAATTAAATATTTGATTTTTATTTGTTTATTTATTTCTAGGGTGTGGATTCAGGATTTGTTCCCAGCGTTCATGATTTTGACAAGAAACTTACTGAGGCTGATGCTTATTTACAGATCTTGATAGACCAGTTGAAGGTAACTAAATGCTGAATTTACTGTGTTGGGGGTCAGTTTGTCAGGCTGGATTTCAAGGCCAGCTTGAAAGGAAGCTCAACAGAGAGAGTCAGTCAAGATGAAAATGCCTTTCTTTTAAGATTGTTAAAATGGAGTTAAAAATTAGGATATCTCAAGCAGATTTGTATAAAATGATTTACAATGGCTGGAAGATTCTGTTTTATGTAAAATCTTTATGGAAATGGCAAGGTTAAATAGGTTAAGTTTCATTTTAAAACATAATTAAATCATTGTGTTGCTGATAGCATTTTAGAATCTTATCTTGGGAAGATTTTGTCAAGTGATGTGTAACTGCAGTTACAGATAGTTTCAGACTTTGCTGCAGTGGTGGTAGATAATCCATGCTTTGTCCTTGAGTGAAAACATTCTGTAGGAATGTTGTACAATACAGCTCTTTTAAACTTTGTATTTTAAGAGTTGATGGGAATGTGAGGAATAGTGAGGTCATATGTCTCAGTACTCACCTTAGTGAGAAAAACACTTTTTGCTGCTGCTTAGGACACCTTTTTCCCATGACTCAGCAGGTTAAAATTGCTGTTAAATTGCTTCAGTTCTGCTGGGTTGGATTTTTTTTTTTCCTGATATAATTTGCAAGTATTGCATGTGGAATATTCAGCAGAAATTCAGTTGGAGGGTAGGGTGGAGCAAGGGGTGAGCACAGCAACAAAAATGAAGGTAGGCAGAAAAGATGCAAGCAAAATTCAGAGCTGCCCTGCAAAGACTTGATCAGGAGCTCTCTTTGTCTGCCACTCTGGAGCCATCACTTCACTGACAGAAGGTATTTGAGTCTTTACACCTTCTAATTGTGATTTCAGGCCAGCTGGGGGGAGGGGGATAGAAATTAATTAATAATGAAAGATGAGTCAGTTTGAGGATGGACAGAGACCAAGATCACAGCCTATTTTTAGAACTAGAAATCAGCCCTCAAGGGAAAGGGAACACATGAGTAGGTTTGAGGCAGGCAGAGTGAAGAGCTACTGCTCACTTCCTAAAAATTACATCCTCTTCTCTGTGGATGTGATGAACTTTTAGCATTACCCGTGGTCTTTTCTCTTCCCTGAACAACCTCATGGCTGTGTGGGCACCTTAGAGTGCCCTCAGAGGCCTCTGTTAACTCTGTCAGCTCAGCTTGTGTTAAATGCACATGCAGGCTTTTCAGTGAGGGTTTATTTCACTTTGTTTTGTTGCATCTCATATCCCAGTTTAAAAAAAACAAACGTAAATTAATGTTAAGAAGTCATATTTTCCCCAAAAAATGCACTTACAAATCTTACATAGTCTGGATCATGTACCTGAATCAAGGTACCTGGAAGGGTTGATGAGAGTTAAAGCTCTTTTGGTTCAATGCTCTAAAGGTTTTTGCTGAAACAGAAGAAAGGCAGCTGGAGATATTCTGATGAGTTCATTTATGTTACTTAACCTTGCCTTTTTGTTCAAATCATGGTAGAATTGTCAGGCTTAGCTGTGAGATTTGGTTTCTTGCAGGGATGGGATGATGTGAGAAATCAATTACAGATTTGTTATATCACAAATACTGTAAAGAAACATTAAGCCAAAATTGCTTTGGATCCTAATACCATGGTTCCATGACTTTCTACTTACTAAATGTTTTTTGGTTTTGAAATGTTGATTTTTCTGTCTGATTTTATATGGAAAAATAACACTTTCAGTATTTTCACAAGTATCTCTTTCTTTTAGCTCTTTGATGAAAAACTCCAGAACTGCAAAGATGATGAACAGAGAAAAGCAAGTACATTTTGTCTTAAAAATTGCTTGGTTATCAGGTGGTGTTGTGCATCAGTTTGCTGTAGTAGAAATGCTAAATACACATTTATTGACTTGTCAAAATCACTTCAAGTAATACTTGCACTTGTGTTGTGACTAAGTTGTCCAAAAAATTTTAGTAATAATGGGCGTCGTAACATTAAAAAAGGTTTGTCTGTTAGAAATAATTGCTCCTCTGCTATCCAATATATTGAAATGCTTCCAACAGTGTTGAAAGCTTTTTAACTTAAATTCACTATTTTTTAATCTTTAACAAGGATGAGTGTTTAATGTTGGTAGGAATTACAAAGCTATTCTAAAGGAAAAAAAAATTAATACTCCTAATCATGTATTTCACATAATAAATCTGCATCCTGTTTAGGTCTGTGACACACTGGGTGTCTGAGAATGCCACAATTCAATCACTCAAGTGAGGGTGCCAGAAGTGTAGTGGTGGGGAGCACTGCTCTCTAAGCAAGGGTGTAATTCAATTAAATGGTTTGTGTTCTTTGCATCCCTCCTGTTCCATCCCAAAGTTCAAGCACTGCTTAAGAAAGGCTGGCACATAGCTTTGGTGGTGTGGGTTTGGCATGAAGTGTCATGCTGGTTTCATATATTAATTTGTGTGTGTGGAGGAGGGATTTAATATTCCTTATGAAGGGTTTATTAGAGAGGTGTTGCTGCTCTTCAGCAAATGCAGTCATTTTGATATAATGGAGGAGTGTTTTATTTAATCCTTGCTCCCTCCCCCAGTGTCTCTTGTGGAAAACAAGCTGTGTTCTCTTGGTGTTTGGTTCCTGTTTGGAAAACTCTTTGATGCTTTCTGTGATTAGTTTTACTTCTTTATAATGTTTGTGACCTTTGAAGTGTTATTCCTCTTACTTGATGTGTTAGGTGGTGTCTTGGGGAGTTCTTTCTCATGTACAGGCTTTTAAAAGAACTTTGAAGTGCATCTCTGTCAGTGTGTTAAATCTGTAGACAACTGACCACAAGAGTAAGGTCTAAGGATTTTGTATTTCTCCTTCAGTGTGTCTCACTGGGAAGAGTTGTCCTTCAATTTTGACCTCTCTCCAGATGCTACTTTGCAGATCAGGCAGTACTTTCTTTTTTCCTGTGGCAGTGCTCGTAATCCCTACAGACTTCTCACATGTGCTGACTTCTCTATTTATCTCTGCAAGGTATCTATGGGGCAGATGGATTAATTTTATAGAGGAAGAAGGGGACTCATTTAGAAGAGGTTGGCATCCTCTGGTTTTAAATCTTGATGAGGATTGCTATTACTACAGATTCCATTTATTCTCTATTAAAAATGAAGAAGACTTGACAAAACACTCTTTTGATCATGTCTCTTCCTGTACTGAGAGGTTTTTTGATACAGTATTTAGCAGTTTCCCTATTTGTTTATGGAAGTATGGTTCAGCTGTCAGGTTATGAGCTGAGTGTAATCTGCAGGGTACTCCCATCAAACCTAAAGGAAACAAAGTTTGGATATTTGAGTTTTAAGTGCTTGCCAACCAGCTGAGTGCTGTTCTGCAACTGTTTGTAGCCAGGGATTTCAAACCTGAGCTGTTGTTTTTGCAAATTCACGGAGCATTGGATGAGCTGGCTTTTATTTCCAGAATATTTGGTCTTTTGAAGAATGATGACATAGGTTATAGGTGTTCTGACATGCCTCAAGATCTCCTGAATATCTTCCTTCTGAGATGGGGTAACCTCTTGAATTTGGATGAAGACAGTGCAGATGTAGGCCTGATGAAAATACAGGGATTTTCATGAATTCCCTGTGCTGCATTGTTGTTCTGGCAGAAGTGCAGCTAGCAGGGTGTGGTGGGATCATGCACAACCAGCAGTGCTGCCAGTTCTGCTGAATCTCCTGGTGGGATACAACGCTTGTATCTGATTGAAGAGGAAGGGAAGGAAGGGGTGGGATCTGATCTGAGGGTACTGAAGTTTCAAGGTGAAGGTGAGACAGGAGCTTGCTTTCTTACACTGTAATCAATGTTGCTGATGGGAACTCCAAGAGAGCTTTTCTGTTCCATTTTGTGTGGTTATCTTGACCACACATCAGGGAGAAGAAAACTCTCAAAGACATGAGAATAGCAGAGAGGTGCACGTTTGCAGGCTGGCACAAAGCTGACATTACTTAACAGGATTTGGGAGGCAAGTGCAGCTTGCTTAAGCTGTTTGGTTCAAAACAAGTGCTTTTTGTGAAGTAAATCCAAGGCTGAGCACAGAGATTTGGGTTGCACCTTACGGATTTCAACTGTGAGTCAGCTCCCTCTATGTGCCTCTGCTGCCTCTGTGCTGCAGGAGCTGATCCCTCTGTAGTCACATGATTGTTGAATGAGGTAAAAATCATGTTGGATGAGATAAAATTAGCTTTCTCAGTGATTTCCTAAAAAATCAGATGTCAAGGAGACGCAATGAGCAGCAAGTAGAGGGAGTAGTTTCAACAGCAGCCTGCAGTTTGATTAGATTAAATATAGCAAATTGCATTCTGCAATTGTAAATCTGCATTCTGCAAATGTAGGTCCACAGGAGATTGGTGTTTCAGATAAAATATGTGTATTCATTACCTAAAACTAGGGGAACTGTCTTACTAAAATTTTATCTTCATCAGTTTTCAAAGACTAGGGGTGATGAAAAGAGAAAATTGTGATAAATGTTAGTAGTAAACGTTTGGGGATTTTTGGTTGTTTTTTTTATTGGTAATGTGTTTTATCTTCAATTTACTTGCTTATGGTTTTCCTTACAATTTTTTAGTGTTTAAATTATCAAAGTTCCACGTGCTGTGTTCTTGCAAAGTGGTCATAGAGCACAAGTGTGAAAAATACTGCATCAATGCAAATTGTCACTGCTTAATTTGGTCAACTCACAAAGAATTCATTTCCATAGAGGAAAAAACTATGGTTCTGTAATTTGTTGAAAGGCCTTAGAAATCTGTTTGTCTTGAGGTTTTTTCCCTCTCCATGTTCCGTGTGATCTTTGACAAAATTACCCTTTTGTCTGTCCCTGTGTGTAAGAATAACCATGTCTCAGTGAACTGTTTGGAAAATTACAGATGGGTGGGGAGAAACCAACATCACTGAATTACATCACATGGCCTGAGGTCACTTTTTTATTTTCAGCAAAGGTGATGTCACTGAAGGGACTGAGATCTCAGTTTATTTGGTGTGTAAATACTCTATAACAAGTTGGTGAAAAAAAATGGGTAAAGAATGATCAAATCTTCTGATTGCTGCCTCCAGTTGGCTGTACAGCATTGAGACTGCATGATCTCCAAGATTTGTGTGTTTGGGTGCATTGCCTGTTCTATTTTGGTACTAAAAGGCTCAAAAGTACTATGCTGTCGTATTTAAAATGCTTTTTTTGATATGTGTTGATAAAGTTTAGACTGGAAGTCTCGTAGAGACGTGAAAAACAAACAAAAACAAAGCCAAGGAATTTTTAGCTGTTGGCATGTTTCTCTGCTAGCAGCAGGAGTAAATATAACATAATTCATGGTATAACATCCCTCATAAGATGTATCCTAAATAAACATGGTCCAGATTTTCCAGTAGGAAAGGCTGAATCTGGGTTCTGTTTGGTCACCTCTTGCCAATTAATCCTGAAGAAAATGTACAGCACTCTTTGTGTAATATCTAGAGCATAGCTGAAAATTTCCCCCCAGGAGTTGCCTGAGAGGCTGTCACTGCATTTATTTTCTTTTTAATCCACAAACTGGGACTGTTCATTTCTGTGGATTTATAGCTGCATGTTCTCTAAATGCTGCAGGCTTTTGCTTGCAATGCCTGCTGCAGGGAAAGGATCCTTTACACACTTTGCTTATTCAAGAATCAAGAAGATTGTGACTCAAGTCACATGAGACACTCAAATTAATCAAAACAAAGAGATCCTGTAATTGCATTAGTAAAGGTCCAGTGCTGAGTCCAGTTCAGTGATTTTGCTTTTCTGCAGACAGAGCCAAGGACATCAACAGGAAGCATCTGCTCCTGAACCAGGTCATGCTGATGTGGAACACGGCATGCAGATGCCTGAGGTGCAGTTCCACACAGGAAATCTTCATGAACCAGTGTTTCTAGATAAAATTAAGTAGGCAGATTTCCAGATGCACTTTCACTGGAGGCGTGGAAAGAGAAAGAACATGTGTGCCCTGTTATTTTCTGTTTGTTTCAAGCTGTGCCTAACTGCCGGTGTTTATTGTATTTGAATGATGGTCACTTCATGTAATAGTGTTGAAATGTGTCACCATTCAGTGACTTTATAAGAATACAAAATGAGCTTAGAATCCTCATGCTGCATTTCATTTTTGTTGATGTTATGCAAAAACGAGGTACAGATTTTAATGGGTAAATGTGGATAATGTCACTGTTAAGAAATTCTTAACTTTGTCATCTTTAAGCTTTAATTACCAATTTGACTTCAGTCTTGTCTTGAAAATTGTGTTTATGTATGGAAATAGTCTTTAATAGGTTGGTTAAGGACTTTTTTCCCTCCCCTAATTTAATATTAAAATATTGTGTTTATACAGTATTTAGGTCAAACTGCTGGAAATTGTATCCTTAATCACATTTTTTAAACTTTTTTTTTACAGAAAATTGAAGGTCTCAAAGAAACAACTAGTGTAAGTTTCTTTAATTTTTATAACCATTATGTATTAATTCTGAAATTCACTTTATTTTCTTCAGAAAGTTTATAAAGCCTTTTTACAGAAAAATGAGAATCCATATTAGGTCCAACGTTGTGATGGCAGAGGCAGCCTGGTTCTGGTGCTGTGTTCAGTTTTCTGTCCAGCACCTTGGGATTGTGGAATAGTTGAGTTTGGAAGGGGCCTCTGAAGGTCTGCAGTCCAGCCCTGTGCTCAGAGCACCATCAGCTGGAACAGATTGCTCAGGATCAAATCTAGTTTGAGTTTTGAATAACTCCAAGACTGGAGGCCTTAAGCTTCTCTGGACAATCTGTTCCAGTGTTTTACCATCCATAAAAGAATAAAAAGGGTTTTCTTCTGTTTAAGGTGATTTTCCTGTATTTCTGTTTGTGGCCATTGCCTGTCCTGTCACTGGGCTCCACTGAGAAGAGTCTTGTTCTGCCTTCCCAGTCAGATATTGATCTCCTTGCTAAGGTCTCCCTGAGCCTTTTCCTCTCCAGATTGAACAAGCCCAGCTCCCTGAGCCTCTCTTCCCATGATAATTTACCTGCCTGCAGCACTCTGGGAGTTTGGAGCTGACCTCCATTTCACCCTGACAGCCTGGCTTGTGTGTGGCTTTGGGAACTTGAGGTTTCTGCTGCTGTGCTTTTTCTCTGGGAGAAAAAAAATGGGAAGGGAAAGCAGGGATTCTGCAGAAGTGAGTGTCCACTTAGTTCACACCCAATATTCTATATAACTAATACATACAAGTACTAAGGGATAGTAATACTTTTTTTTTTTTTTCTGATATTTTTCTTTTCCTAGAGCATGGTAGAATCAATAAAACACTGCATTGTGTTGCTACAGATTGCTAAAGTAAGTACACTGTAAACTATTCTGAATTTTAGTGATACAGCATTAATCTAATTGAAACCTAGAAGTGCCTTCTGTATGATCCAGGAACAAGAAAACAGTTATGAGTTGATTTATGCTTTTATTTTAATGAAGTTTCTGAAATACTGAGTTCCATAGCAGGCAGTCCTGTCAATGCTCCTGGTAACAGTCACATTGGTTCAAGTTTTCTTTCAGATAAACTTTTCTTTTGCAGAGTTTGCTGTTAGACTGAAGAAGAACTTAGACAAATGTCAGGTTGACAGAATAGGAACTTAACAAAGCTTTTTGCTTCATGTAAGAATGTGGCTAACATGTAAAAAGGGGAGAAAGATGGTGTAAATACTGAAACTGGTTTGGCAAGGTCTGTCACAGGGCTGAAGTTCATGATGGTGTCGGAATTTCTTAAAGTTAGAATTGTGTTATTTGAGAATGCAGTGTGGATAATGCATTTATGCTTTTCCCTTATGTGTTTCATTAGATTTTAATATTTATGGAGTTTTGGATTTAGTTTGTGTCAAATTCTGACCTTACAGGTTTTACATTCTATATTTAGAATATGTTAATTATGAACTGCTCGTTTATATCTTGTGGCGAAAGTGGGGGGAGGTGATATTTTGCAAAGAAATAAAGGTATTTTCAGAATTCCAGGCTGATTTACTCAGACCACACTTGGATTCATCCAGAAATAGGCACTTGCTCTTCGATTATTTTTTTTTCTACAATCTAGATGAACTATTTTTTTGTGGCTTTGGAATGCAAGCCTGCTGTTTGTCTTCATTTTAGATGCCAGATACAAAATTTAGAGTGCTGTGAAAATGGAAGTATTTAGAATCTTACAGGATCAAAAGTAATTCGCTGAAAGGATCAGTGCATGTTTTGTGAAATTTAGTTTTCATATCCATTACTTAATTGAAGAAAATGTTTGTTAATTAAGAGGTTTGTACGAAACCAAGACTTTTTTACAAGCACTAGGGTTGAAACATTGAAATAGTTTTGTGCCACATGAATTTGGAGCTAGTACAGTCTTTATTTAACATGCAGTGATGCTACTTCAATCCTTCACTGTAGTGCCAGCAAGAAAAACCTTTCCGTATTTAATTTGCTGTTATTTAGTCCTGGGTATATTTAGAGGTGTTTTAGTACAGTGAAGTCAGTAGACTATATATCAGTTTTTTAGGGATTTGATGGAGTCAGTTGTAGATAGGTTAGATGGTAATATGCTGATATTCTTATCTGTGATTTGCTGTATTGAGGAAGCTGTTGGAGAAACTGCAAGGAGTTACTAGCTCATTTTTTCTTAATTATTGTATAAATATATTTAATAGTTCTTATTTTCACAGGAGTTTAATTCCTATGAAATATTACTCTTTTTAAAAAGCTCTACTGTATAATTAGCAACTGTGAAATCGCAGAGTTATAATCTGCTTTTCAGACTGTTGATCAGAGCTGGTAAGAGGTGGCTGAGTTATCTTTCTTGTTTCTATTGAATATCAAATCCTGTTTCTGCTCTGTGTGAGTTTATTGGGAGTTAGACAGACGTGACCACTTATGCTGATGCTGAGCATATTTTGAAGTTTGCTGATAATGGACAAAACTGGTAGTGGCAGATGCAGTCCCTGAGATCAGGTTCAGTACTTTGCTGCTCCAGCTACCATGTGAGTGTAAAGGCAGGTGGAATTTCAGTCCCCCAAAGGTGCTAACACTTGCTTTTTGTTGCACTATGTCAGACCTTGAAGTCCTTCTTTCAGTCCCACTAAATATTAACAGGTGTAAATAGCTGAGCTTATCCACTAAGGAGTGGGGGTTTATTGTTTGTTTTTTTGCTAAATCATGTTAAAGCTCTTTTGGAGCTGTTGAAGACAAGTTGGGTTAAAGGGGTGCCTTATGCACAGCTAACTGCAAGATGTTGATCCACATATAGTGAAAAAAAATTTCCCAGTACTTTAATAACCTTTTTTCTTCTTTGTCTCTTCACCTTCTTTCTCTCTCAGGCAACTGTTCTTGTTGACTACACGAGAATTCTGTCTTCATTCCCCTCTCACCTTTTCCATTAACTGTGTTAGTATCTTCATTTCCTACTGCTGTAGAAAATTTATAATACAGAGGAGTTTGGGGCTTTTTTCCCACAGTTCTGCAAGTTGCTTGTGTGTGATGCAATCTCTGTGTAAAAATGTGTCATGCCTGACTGCAGCTTTGTGCTCTCCATTAGAGACCTTTTAAGGTTCTGCAGGTTTTTTTTCCCAAATCTGTAGGGCAAGTGTGGCTGCTGACTGACACTGCTGAAAATAAATCATCTTAACACCACCCTGCACCCCACCTTTACTTCCACAGTGCCTTTCTCATTAGGAGATGAGATGATTAGAACTCTGTGTTTCTTACACACGACCTTTTATTATGTGGATTATTTTGGAACACTGAAACAAACTTGGACTTTAGATCGTTGGAGTTTGTTTTGTTTCTTTTTTTAATTGTGTGTTCGGTTGTTCTGTTTGATAGATTTTTTTTTAAATTTTCATTTAACTTGCTGGTAAATCGAGTGTGTAATTATGCCACTCGTGCTGAGGTGACTTGATATTTTCAAAATAATGAAGTAAATACCAGCTAAACAGGAATATGTCATAATACATCCATTGCTTATCAAAAAGCAGTCAAAATAAACAAAGGGAGATGGGCAGGTGGAGCATTTGGCCTTGTGTGTGTGCAGTTGAAGGTGTCCAGCTCTGCTGATGTGTGTGATGTAAAATACATTAAATTCTGCCAGTGATGTGGTAAACCTCAGTCTTAGAAATATATGTGTGTTATATGTGTGAAGTACCTTTTATAATTTAGATATTTAGGTTTGCATCCTTCCCTTTTCCCTTCTCTTTTTCTCTCCATTTCTGACCATCCTGCCTGCCCAGTTTTGTGGAATTTCTGCCTTCCTTACCTTATTGATGCTGCTACTGGTGCATTACTGAGATGAGACAGCAAGCATCAGTACTCATGTAGCATCTTTATAGTTTGTTAGGTCTTAGAGGTGATGGACACAACGTGGAGGTTTTTCTGTGTTGCTAAAAAAATGATGTATTTTGTAAATTTGCAACCCGGTGGATCTTCTTGCCCTAGGTATTCCTTTTATCATGGAAAGCCAGACGTCAAAAATGTCAACTAGCACACATGAATTTTGGACAGCATATTTCTAACTGTATAAGACAAGGAAGGATGTATTAAGTATCAAAACATAAATATGTGCCAGCTTTCTTTATACATCTTACAGCTTTTTTTTTTTTTTTCTCATTCCCTTAAAATGTAACTGGAAATCCTGGGGAAAGTTCTGCAGACAAGTCTTGATGTTCACACTGGATAAAGTTACGGATTGATGTACTGACTAATATGACCCTTGCAGCAGAAGGGAAGAGATTTGGCTTGGTGTTCAGTAAAATTTATACTGTTGCTGTACAGTGCTAGAACTGCTGGGTGATCTGCTGCTCATGTCATTTCCCCTGAGGACAGATATTTTCCATACATTGCCTACTCTTTCACTTATGCTTCTAGGCAAAAAAAAACCCCAAAATCTGAAATAGTGAGTAATGTAAAAGCATTGTAAAATCTAGTGGATGCCAAAAAGCAAAAAGTTAAAACCTTTCAACTTGCTTTAACTTCTGCCTTTCTTGTGTGTTAATCACAAAAACTGAGAACTTCATTTTTCAGGGACATGTAGGAGCTGCAGAGCATATTTTGGGGAGATCTTAGGTGTTTGGGAAGCACCCATGTTCTAAAGCAGTATTATACTCTGCAGTACAGAAAGAATATTTTTTAAATTGTCTGCACTCATGTGGACTGGCACTCAGAAAATGCTGATCTTGAGAGGGGCAGTGACTGTGGAATTGTGTCCTCCAAGTTTAATTACTGTGTCACATGCTGAGGAACATTTTATGGCTGAAAATGTAAACATTCCTGAGGGAAACTCACTGTTCTCACTTAGCACAGAACTGATAAGTCATGCAAGATTGTTATGTTGATATTTTTAACATTTTTTCCTTAAGGACCAAAATAATGAGGAGAAGCACGCAGATGGACTTATAGTAAGTTTAAATCTAATCTTTATCTCCTTTTAATTCTGCAGAACATGTGAGCAGAGACCTGAATTTCCACTCACTTTGCAACATGCTTCTTCCTCTCTCTAATTTACTGCTTCCAGTGTCTTGTTAAAATTCCTGTTGAGTCCTTAGCTCCTGAGGTTGGCTAACACCCTTGTCTTTAGAAAATAGAGTGGTCAGTTTTGTATGGAGTGTCTTGAACAGCAGTGTTGTGACTGAACACTTAGATGAAAATCTGCCATGTGAACAGATGAAAGGGAAATGACTGGGATAGAAATAGTTCTGTGTTCCATCTGAAGTGTCTTTGTGTAGGAAATAGATCTGCTCTCCGTGTGCTTCAAGTAGTTTGTCTTTTCTACAGTGCTGCTCCTTTGATGCAGAGTTGTGTAACGTCTGTCTAAGCAATGTTTCTTCTTTAATAGAACTTCTGCATTTTTAATGTAACTTCTGTCATTTTTGGTTTTGGTCACATGTGATTTCTTTCTTTGTTCTTTTTTTGTCACTTGAGTACATTTCAGATACTTTTAATAGGAGATTGGTTTCAATAAAAACTCTAAAAGTCCTGATGTGCTTTGATTAGAGCTGACAGTAATTCCCAGGCCTTAGTTGTTTTTTCACTGCCAACAGCTTTAGCAGTGGAATTTTCTGGTGTGAACCTTGGGCTGGAGATGCACGTGCATAATTCAGTTTTGTGCTTATCATAAATAAGGTGAATTATTGTGTGCCATGCAGATGTAACATAACTCAAGTCTTAATGTGAGGGTTCAGGTTCTGTGGTGCCTCCTGGAAAAGAGAAGCTGTGCAGGTAGACCCTTCAACAGACACAGGTGACCTGCACATCTGGTCTGCAACTCAGAAATTTCATAGAGATATTGCAGCTTGATATAGTCTGACTCTGATTAGCCACTGATCTCATTATCTGTGGGCTGGCTGAAGTAAAAATGTTTCTGTAAGAATATATTAACTATGGATCAGTGATTGTGAGGTCTAAAATTGTAGTGCTGTGGAGGTCAGTATCACCTTGGGCTAAAGGTCAGGATTTCACTTTAAACTTCAGCAGAAATATAGTCACTGTTTGCTGCCATGGTGGGATGAGTCTTGTTTCTGTGCAATTGTTACTCAGTTGTTATTAAACTCAGAGTAGGAGACTTCCAGGTCTGCCTTCATTTGTTTCTAGCCCGTGAAGGCATCTCTCAAAATATCCAACAAGAAACTCCAGTTCATGATGCAGTATGGAAAATTATTTAAGGATGAGGTTACAATTCTGAACACAAAATCAGAGTTACTTTGTTCTTTCTTTAACATACCAGTGTTCTGTATCATGTGGATTATTAGTTTTCCTAAAATATAAAGGAGACTTAGATAGCAGTAGCATCCTGTGTATCATGGGACCATCTTGGGTTTTAAATTTTAACACTGAAGATGGGATCATAATTTTAAACTGTGAACTCTGTGGGACAGGGACCTTCCTATGTTGAATACATAATTCCACAAGGAGGTGAAGTACTGGGTAAGGGACATTGCCTTTATGCTGAAATACAGTGGAGTAATAGTACCTGTACTGGATTATTTATATATTGATTGGTAACACCAATGAAAATGTAGAAAGCTACTTTTTTGACTGTTTTTAATGGAGTTTTTTTTCTTTTTTTAGTGATAAACAGAGAATAATAGTTCTGGTTTCAGTTAAAGAAATCCTGGGCTATAAAAAAAATAGAATTTTTCACTGATTTTTAGTCATACAGTGTCCTGAGTTGAAAGGGATCCACAGGGATCATAGTGTTCCAACTCCTGCCTCTGTACAGGACAGCCCCAAAAATCACACTGTGTCTGACAGCATTGCCCAAACATCCAAATGTAGGATAAAGTTCAGAATTTCAGGTAACCAGGAAAGGAGGCAAGAAAGAAATCTGCCTTTAGTAGGAAAATGGGAAGAAGGTTAAAATGAGCCTGTTTCCCTCAGTCTGAATGCAAATAGAAATTAATGGACTAAAGGGAGAACAGTTGGTGACACTTCTTTTAAATGTGGGTGTGAAAAAGAGGCTAGGGATGAACATACTGACTGAATTTCTGAGCAAACTGAGCAGAAATTTTCATAGTTCTGGTAGATCAGGCATTTACACTGCAAGGTGTTTGGAAAAGGGTTTTATGTGCCTTTTACTCAACTAACAACCAAGAAGTTCTGCTGGTTGTGTTTAAACATAAAGTAACAAACAGAGCTTAGATGATATTTTGGATTAAAAGACATGGCAATTTAGATTTCCAAGGGTCTTGATGCATAGAAACCAAGGACGTCAACTGAAGTCAGTGACTTTTGTGAGCACTGAATTGACCTGGTGCTTCATTTTCAAAGTGCCCAAATTCAGAAGTAGGTTGAGATGTCCTCTGCTGAGCTGCACTGAACACTGTCAGCTTGCTTGGGGAAGAATTTTGGCAACAAAGCTGCTTCATGGCTCTAAGCATGCTGATGATTCTTTTTTATGATTTATGAATTGATCTGCTGTGGCCTGGACAAATGAATTTTGGAATAAAAAAAAATTATGAATACAGAATACCTATCCTAATTTTGGTCAGATAATTTGCATCTAACTTCCACTCTTTGCATGCATTATTAATTAATGGACATTGGGTGGTGTACCAGAAGCAAGAACCTTAAATAAGAATTCTTTCTAGGACGCTTCCAATCTGCATCAAATTCAATTTAGTGTGCAGTCTGTGTAAAGAATCAAAATATTACCACTTTGAAAGTATTTCTCATGTCCTCAACTGTCAATTTGTGTTTTACTTCCTCTCTCAGGGACTCACTCTCTCGCATTTGGGCATCTCTCATGCTCACCATGTTCTTGCTATCTATGCTTTATTTTAAATTTTAATTGAGGAAGAAAAAATGTGCTTTTCCTTCTCTTGCCTAGAGCACCATCAACCCCGTGGACGCTGTGTACCAGCCCAGCCCCTTGGAGCCGTCGGGGATCAGCACCATGCCTTCCCAAGCTGTCACACTTCCAGGTGGGCTGGGAGCAGCCAGGAGCAGAGCAGGGGCTGCAGTGGGGAGGGGACAGCTCTGTGTCACACAGGACAGGCCACCCTGCACTCAGTGCTGCACGTTCAGCTCATGGGGGCTGAGTGAGGGCAGGAGCAGAAGGCACAGAGCACCCTCGCCAAGCTGCCCCTGCTTCTGTCAGCTCATGTGTAAGCAAGAGGTGTTTTACTTGCTTTCAGTTGCTGGCTTGTATTTCTAAGACTCTCTATAAAAATGTAACTATAATTTTCAGAAGAGGCAAATGCTTTCTAGCTAAACAACTGTGGGAACCAGGGCTTGTCTCTGACTGCCCTGGAGGCTCAGAGACCCAGGCAGGGGGCTCAGAGACCTTGGCACAGAGCCCAAGACACCTGTGGTTTGGATTCTAGCCCATGGAAGTGATTACCAGCTTTATGTGAACAATTACAAATCACAAGAGTTAGAATAGAATAATAATTAGTTTATCACAGGGTGAAAAAGTAGATTTTGGGGTTTTTAGTATGGTGTGTAGGTAAGGACAAGATGGAGGATCCTCGTGGTTTTTAGGCTTCTTCCTCATTGTTCACCTACTCCATGTTTCACTTTTGATTGGTCTAGAGTAGAAACTAATTGTCTAACATAGGTGATAGGTATTGGAGAGTAATTGTAAATGATGTACACTTGCTGTTAATCTTTTATACTAAAAACTGCCTCGAGGGTGAGGAGTGTACCTTTGACTGTCCTGCCAGACAGACCTCAGCAGGTCAGAGAAAGAATGTTATAGATAAGGTAAAATAAACAACCTTGGAAGCAAGACCTGAAGAGTTTCAGCTTCTTCTTTCATCTCAGGCATGGAAAAAGGACTTTATTAGCTCGGGAAAATTTCTGCAAAAGCAGAAAACCTGACAAACAACTGAGTTTTTTTTTCTTAAATGCCATCTTTGTTTAATAAAAAAAGCACATTTTTCTGTCCGAACGGCTTTTATAGAAAATTATTTAATTTTTGGAGGTGAGGTGAAATAATGTGGAATCTCCTTCTGAATTTTGAGGTTAACATATCAAAATATCCCCTAGAACCTGCTCAGTTGTGCAAGTCAGAGCAGCGACCCTCCTCTTTGCCAGTGGGACCTGTAGTAGCATCGCTCGGGAATCAGACTCCAACACCAAATAGTACAGGTACAGTTCTGGGTGACTTCTACAAATACAAGAAACTCTGTAATTAGTCATTAAGACAACAATGTATTGGCCTACATCTTGCTTTTAATCAGCACCAATTTCAGTGTTTTGTTAAACCCAGTAATGCTGTTCTCTCTCCCCACCATGTATACACAATATGTACGAGTTTTACCAATTCTCCTTTGTCTTCCCAGCTTTGCAGTCTTGCAGAAATTGAAGAAAACATGTCCCTTAAACTTTACTGGTGTCCTGTGCTCTTCATTTTTCTTGTGACTTTCATTTTGTCATGTGTTAAACTCAGTGTGAACCTGCCTAATGATTGCTTTTAATTTTGTATATTCCTCTTCTGAGTTCACATCAGTCTTTATTGATTTGAACAATTCTTGTTTAAGTAGATTTTGAAAGAATTTGTTTTCACTGAGTCTGTAATTTTTAATGCTCCACAGGGAGTGGGCAGTCAGCACCTAGCAGCAGTCTCACCTCTCCAAGCCACGTCAACCTGTCTCCAAATACAGTGCCAGATTTTTCTTACTCAAGCAGTGAGGATGAGTTCTATGATGCTGATGAATTCTACCAGAGCAGTTCTTCCCCAAAGAGATGTATGGAGTAAGTGGCTGACAGTGTGCAGTGTGTGCTGAATGCAGTTTGTATCTACAAGGGCATGGCTTGTCTGCTTGCAGAAATTGCTTAAAAAAGGTGGGGGAGGTAGAAAAGCTGCTTTGTGTAACAGAGTGAGATTACTTCTGCCCTCAGCCACAGACAGGTGTCTGTGAGGGAGGCAGTTTCTTCCTCTGCTCCTTCCCATTCCATCAGATACCTGTTGACAAACTAACCAACCAAACTTTGGAAGGCCCCAGCTCAGAGCTGTAATCTGAGACCGTGGTGCATTTCATGTGCTGCAGCCTTTGGTAAATGGCCAGTTCCCTCACACATTTGCTAAAAGACATTCTTTGAAGTTGGCACCCTTTCCCCAAAATCTCTATTTGCTCTTCATTTTTTATTAATTCAAAAATTAATTTTAAGAGGTGCTACACATTCCAAAGAGGGATTAGTCAGCTGTTTTCTGCCTTCATATGTTATCAGAGGCTGCAGGCTGTCCCATTCCTTCAGCTGTAATCCACTCTGAGCTTTCTGTGAATTAGCATGCACCATGTATATTAATGTCTGCCACTGCACACATATTGATGTCTGTCACTAAATTCCTTGTCTGTGAATATCAAATCACAATAATTTGGTCTGAATTACTTAATTTGAACTGTGAGAATTTATTACTCTTCTTTAGTTCTTCAGGGTCTGCTGCAGTCCTGACTCGGAGCAGCACAGGGAGCAGCCTGAAACGTCCAGATACCACAGAGTCCCTCAATTCTTCCATGTCTAATGGCACAAATGATGCTGGTAAGTGGCCTGTGGGAAAGTAAGGAGCTACTGATTGTTAATCTGTGTGTAAACTGGGTCAGTATATGCAGGATCACACATATATACATATATACATTACATATATACGTATGGCAAGGTGCTCGTGGGAAATGGTTTGCCTGCTGTTTCTTTACTAATGAAAGATTGCTGAATTGTAGGATTTTTTGACAGTTACATATCTGCTAGTTAAATACAGTCTGGTTTTGAAGGTTTGGAGGAAAACAAAAGCCATTTGGTCTTTCAGATCTCTTTGATCCTCCCGACGATCGGGAAGATGATGGGGAGGGAGAGTCGGTGGAGGAGCACAGAAGTGTTATCATGCATCTCTTGTCACAAGTGAGATTAGGCATGGACCTAACCAAGGTAAGCTTGCTGGTGTCCATGGGGATGGGAAGGAAGTAAACCTGGAGTTCTGTGTAATAAAATGTTAAATAATTTAACTACATATTTGTTCTAAGGGCTAGTTAAGCTGTAATCTCTTTGGCATGGTATTTTTGAATTGGGGTTCTTACTGGAAGGGGAAAAGTAGCTGCAGAATAAGTATGTCCAGATGCTGAAATCTGTTTGGGAAAACAGTTTGCTAGGGAAAGTAGCTGTTTGTTCTCTTTGAACCTGATTCTTGGAGTGCTTGTGAAGCTGGCATAAGGGGAATGTTGAAATGTTACTCCTGTCTTTAACTTCCTTGAACAAAGAGCTACAAGATCCCAAGGTATGGTGGCATTCAATAAAACATAAAGTAAAAGGGAGAACCTTTTAACCATAAAATGAAAAGCTTTGCTTAGTTGGGATCTTAATGAGTAAATGAGTTGCCTGTGTATTTTGAAATGCTGTGCTTAGGTCTGACAAGGAAAGGATTGGGTTCTTCAGGAGTGTAGGTCTGTCTGAAGGCAGAATGAAGAGCATTCTGAAGGTGTTGGTCTTTCCAGGCAGCTTGGATAAATTTAAACAAGTAATTCCAAAGTGACAAAGAGCAGGAGAAATCAATTTTTATCATTAAATTTCCTTAAGTGGATGAATTGAACTGTCCAGCTTGGAATGAATAGGAGATAATAAGAAGATAACACTTTTCTGGGGAAACAGCAGCTTACAAGTAAACTGCTCAAGGTTTCTGGCAGTTCTGAATAGGAATTGATCCAAACTGTGTCTGTTCTGGGAATTCCTGGCATGGCTGAAAATTACTGATCTCAAATCAGGCTGCCAGGAAGGGAAGAGCTTAACCTTCATCTTGATAGAGACACATAGCAGGATGGGGGTGCAAGTGAATGAAAATGGACAGTGCTCACAGAGATGAAATCAAACCAGCAGTGATGCTGTAATTCAGAGAAGCTTTTGATGTGCTCTGAGTGGGACTAGAATCCATGTGGGATGAGACTTAGGGTTTGTAGAAGATGCCAACTGACCTGCATATGTCAGAACTCATTGGTGAGCTCGAGCTCACAATCAGCTTAGAGCACACAGTGCTGTGGGTGCTGTTTGCTATTTGCAGTTGGCTTTTGGACAGGATATTCAAATACTTTCAGCTAGATGAGTTGTTTTTCTTCACTCAGGTTGTTCTTCCAACGTTTATCCTGGAAAGAAGGTCGCTGTTGGAAATGTATGCTGACTTCTTTGCACATCCAGACTTGTTTGTCAGGTACTTAACTTTGGAACAGGAGCAGTCACTGATTCTCATACTGGTTTATGGCCCTTGTGGGCTGCCAGAAATTGGTAGTTTTGAAGAATATTTCTTGGATTTTGGTTTAAACTTCAAAAATAGTCAAATCAATCAAAATTCTAGTCGTAAAACAACCAAGCACCCCCAAAACTTCCCTATATCAAAGGTCCCTGCTTATATTTCACTCTGCCTGTCTTTTTTTCTCTCTCTCTGTAGCATTAGTGACCAGAAGGATCCCAAGGAGAGGATGGTTCAGGTGGTGAAATGGTACCTCTCAGCTTTCCATGCAGGAAGGAAAGGGTCAGTTGCTAAAAAGCCTTACAATCCCATCCTGGGGGAGATCTTCCGATGCCACTGGGTGCTGCCTGGCACTGAAGATGACATGGTGAGTTTCTCCTGGTGGATTTTTGGAGCCCAGAACGAAGAGATGCAGCCCAAAGCTTTGTTAAGTCACTGACTGAAATGGATTAGGCTGTGCTTAAGTAGCAAATCAACAAACTGTAGCAATTTCTTAACCAATTCTTCCCCTTCCTTCCTTGTTTTCTTTGGGCAGAAGTATAAAATCTTGCATAACAAAATTTATTGTTTTTTAAAGAACTACTTGATATGTTGAAAATGTCATTTTTCATTGAACTGTTTCATTGCACTGATTATGAATTATTTTATTCAAAAAATTCTGATTTTTTTTGTTTTTATTTTTTAAATCAATGCAGCCCAGTTGATTTTTTTTTTTGTTGTTGTTGTTTTTCTTTTTTCCTACCTCATTTGGGCTCCTTGCCTTAGGAAGTTGCCAATGATGTTGTGGGAAGTGCTGTTGTGAGGTGCTTCATGTAAACTCAGTGTAATACATCTAAGTCAATGTGATTATTTAGGTATAAACCATGCATTTTTCCCATTTCCTTTGCTTTCTACCAATTTGTTTGCTCAAATCTTGTTTCTGAGGTGAATATTTGCACTCCAATATGCTGGCATAAAGGCAGTGTTGTATTTGGGCTTCCATTGCTTCTAACCATGTATTAATTACACTTTGCATTAATTACCACAGGAAATGAATATTAGTTTATGGTTTTGTGGTACATGAAATCTGGTTGTTATTAATATGCAGATCAGACTTTTTCAGAAGCAAACCCAAAACCAGTTTCAGCCATTTAAATATTATTTTGTCATTGGGTTTATACATGAATCTTTCAGGTTAACTGTTTTTTCTCGGGACAGCTAAAACAAAGGCATTTATCTTTAAAAATAAGAGAGTGGAAACTCCATCATTCAGAAAGGACCATAATTCCATGACTAAGGAGTCCTGCAATACAATTTTAGAAGCCTATAAGGATGGAGGCAGCTTCTCTGGGAAGTTTCCAGTGTTTGCAGGCACTGTTCAAGAGTGAATCCTCTCCCCTGTCCCACAGGAGCCAGTCTCTGAAGGACCAGTCCCCTGGGTCAGCAAAAGCAACGTCACCTTTGTGGCAGAGCAGGTCTCTCACCATCCTCCAAGTAAGTTGTGACAGTGCCTTTGCCAGGAGAGGAGGGACAATAAAATCAGCTCTTGGCATAAATCTTGAATTTAAACTTGCTCTCCAGATTTAAAAGCTGAATATTTATAAAGGCTGCAAGATTTTAAACTGTTTTTGTGAGAATCTAATTGCAGACTCTGTTGCCACGTAAGTGTGAGGCTCCTGGGGATATTTCCTAATGAATGAATTTGGGAACAAAGGTATCAATGTCTCATGCTGCTGTTTTTAATACCTGCCTCTTTCTTCAGTTTCAGCATTTTATGCAGAGTGTTTTAGCAAGAGGATACAGTTCAATGCTCACATATGGACCAAGTCCAAATTCCTAGGAATGTCTATTGGGGTCCATAACATAGGGCAAGGTACGTGTGTGCAAATTGAACAGCAGAGGGGAAATTAAATTCTGGAACTAGGATTTTTCATAGACTAATTTACATAAGTTATTTAAAGTTATCATACTAAGTGTAGGCAATGACTGAATTTATGTAACTGGAGCTTATGTATCTGGGAATCAGAGATTCCTTCTACACACTCTGTGTGCTGAAAACACCTGGGGCCCAATTTTTCCCAAAAATACAGCCATCCCTGCCTCCTCCAGAAGCTGGGCATTCTCAGCATCCATTAAAAATGAAGCTCCTGTTTTAGTGGCATATTTCATGAGGTCATTATGAAAAGTCCTGGTTTTGCTTAATGTTTTTTAAATCAATTTTTATTTTTCTTTAACAGGGTGTGTTACATGCCTAGATCATGATGAACACTATATTTTGACTTTCCCTAATGGCTATGGAAGGCAAGTAAATGCTCTAACTGGTATTTTTATTTTTAATGCCTTGTAATGTTTCATGCTTAGTATTTATTGGTCAAGAGCTTATAAATTTGTGCACTTACACATTTCTAATTGCAGGTCTATTCTCACTGTGCCATGGATAGAGCTTGGTGGGGAGTGCAGCATTAATTGCTCCAAGACAGGTTACAATGCTTCCATTGTCTTCCACACAAAACCATTTTATGGAGGAAAGAAGCACAGAGTTACAGCTGAAATTTTGTAAGCAGCTCTCTTCATCTCACTTTTTCCCATCCTTAAATGCCAACAGTTTTAATAAGACAGTCAAGAGTGTAAAATGCTGAGGCAAAAGCACCCAAAAGAATTTAGCTCATGATTACCTGTCATGGAATTGGCCATTTTGTGGCCACATTTGTGAGAGGAAGCTGCACAGGCCTGTGTCCTACTTTATCCTGCTTGAAAACATCCTCAGCTGATTCCCAAAGGGAACTTTGCTCTCCTGAATTATGAAAAGTGTCTCCATCATAACCTTTCCTAAAAATACAAATACTGCATCAAGCCTTGGGATACTGTTCACAGTGTGTCAGTAAAAGCTCTGCTGCAAACTTCACATGGTTTGGTGGATTTTGGTTAAACCCTGTGCACATATCCAGCACAGAGGATTCAGTGAAAATTCCTGTTGTTATTTGGAGATATGCTGTGATGTCAGCAAGTGGATGCTGACAAAAGGAGGTTTAACTTGGTTTTGATGCCATTTAAAAACTGGTGTCCTGTGTTTCCCAGCAGTCTGGGGAAGAAGCAGATCGTTAAACCTTTTTAAGCTTAAACTCCCCACCCTAAATCTGTGTGGAAGGCCTGTAATTGCTTCTCTAAACTCTGAATGCAGATCCAGCCCTCAGGCAAGGCCAGTTTTACCCTGATCAGTGCTTCCTGTTAAGGTTTATGTAACTCATCCATGCCAACCTGCCCCCGTGTAGACAGAACCCTCCTCTCTCCTGTGCTGGGCATGGGCACTTTGGCTGATATAAACCAGGCCTTACAGAAACCAGGACTGAGTTTGGATCCTTGGGGATTTTTCAGCTGAGAAATGACTGTTTGTTTCTCTTTAGTTCTCCAAATGACAAGAAACCCTTCTGCTCCATTGAAGGAGAATGGAATGGGGTCATGTATGCAAAGTACTCCACAGGGGTAACACAGCTTGCTTTCTTTTTTCATCAGAAATACAAGGTTGTACTTAGGGGATTTGGGGTGGTTTTGTAGGTTTGGTATTTTATTTTAAACAAACATTAATAGTTGGAACCTCCTATGAGGCTGCTCTAAAGAATGCTGAACTGGGGATAAAACTTGTTCATTTATTCTTAAGAAAGCTTGATTTCTGTACAAAAAGAGAATCTGAAGCATTACCATGTTTCATGCATTTCCTGCTAACCAGTGTGCTAGTGTGAGGGTGTATAAATTTGAAGTCTAGCTAAAGAACTGAAGAGGTTTATTTCTTTTTTATCTTCCACTCCAGGAGAATGCTGTCTTTATAGATACCAAGAAAATGCCTACAATAAAGAAGAAGGTAAGGAAATTGGAGGACCAAGACGACTTTGAGTCTCGCTGGTAAGAACTTCAGTTAAATGGCAACATTAAGATTTTATTTTAGTTCTTCTCCAGTTTGCAGTACAGGGACTAAGGTTGCACTAATCCAAACATTGCATGCTCTGCTCTCCCTGAGCCCAGGTACAGGCAGACTGGAGATTTGAGGGGGAAGAGGAGACCTGGAGTTCTCAGTTACATCCTAATTGGGATCAAATGTTCCGGGAGGTCTGGAGAGCTCCACCACAGCCTCCTCCCTCCTGCCATAACAGCACAAATATCAAATACCCGGAGGGCTTTTCCGCCCTTTCTCTAACCTGAGATCTACCTTTATTCACTGCTATGTCTACAACTTGTAGCACTCTGCTCCCATAAAAGTCTCCCTTGCCCTTTCTCTTTGAAGCCTATGGAAGGATGTAACCTACAACCTGAAGATCAGAGACATCGACGCAGCCACGACCGCCAAGCACGCGCTTGAGGAGCGGCAGAGAGCCGAGGCCAGGGCCAGGAAAGAGAACGAGACCATGTGGGAAACAAGGGTGAGCTTTGTTCCACCAGGGCCGAGTTCAGCTGCAGCCTTTGCTGCTGTCTGGTTGAGTCATGGAAAGCTCACGTGTGCTCGTTCCTTTGCAGCTGTTCCACGAGGATGGGGAGTGCTGGGTGTACGACGAGCCGCTGCTGAAGCGCCTCGCTGCCAGCAAGCACTGAGGGGTCCCGAGGCCAGAGAGCCTTGGAGCCTTGGCTGAGCAGAGCTGGCAGCTGAGCCCAGACACCCCCAGTGATCACGTAGGTACAAGGCACAGCCCCACCCCTCCAGCTGCAGCGGTTCCTATCTCAGGGATACTGGACTTACTGAGGCAGACAAAGCAATTCACGAGAGGCTGAGCAGCTCCGGGGCAGGGACTGGTTCTGGTGGCAGTGGCCATGCTCAGGCCCTGCTCCTGCTGCCTCTGGAGCAGGGAGAGGCTGGGCCCTGGGGCACAGACACTGTAAAAACCACTGTGAAGGCCACGGCGGTGGGAGCAGTTGCATAATAATCCTGGGTCCTACATATTTAAAAAGCAAGGAACAAAATTGCAAGATGTCATTTAAATCTCGCTGATGTTTGCAATGTGTAAATATGAGGATTCCTCTGATGGGACAATTTGTTAGAAAATGCTACGTAAATGTTATCTTCCACCTGTATGATAATCAAATCTTTTGGCATTTCAGTGTCTTGCCCAAAATAACTTTGTTATTTTGAGATCGAAATGTAATCATAGATAATTCTACCCAATGCATCTTAAAGCTTCATAAAATAGATTTTTCAAACTTCTCTTATGGACTTTTTATTTATTTCATAATAAACCTTTGCAGGAAGACTATTTTTCAGTTGAGTCGTGATAAATTATGTGAAATGTATTAGCAATATTTGTTCTTCCACTGGAATAATCCTCGCAGCTAAACCTACTTTTTAAAGTAGTTAATGAACCAGCAAAATGAGCATTTGCAGCGTCCACAGGAGTTTTCTGGACTCTACATCCAGACTTGCCCACACTTCAGGAACCTCAGTGTTGTGTGCTTTTGCTACAGTTAATAATGATTAAGTAGCTAGGTGTAGCAATCAAACTACTTTTCTCTCCACAGTTGAGTCTAGTTTTTATTTGATTTCATCTTAATTTTGTCTATGTTGCACATACAGAAAGACTAAAAAAGCAGTGTGAGATGGAAGCCTTGGGCTTTTCTCCCCCTCCCACCCGGTGTCAGTGCGGATCCTTTCCCGAGGAGCTGCTGCAGCACTGCAGGGACTGTGCAAGCCAGGTGAACACAGAGGCAGAGCCCACAGCTCCAGACAGCTGGAGAGGAGAACGTGGCACCCGTGGCAAAGTCAGGGCTGTGCCTCTTCTTAATGAACTTGGGAAGGTGATGAGAGGTTGGCTGGAAACTTGAGGAAAGCTTCCTCAGTGTCTGAGTGGGCATCTTCATCCCAGCTACCACTACAGCTCTGGTTTAATAAAAATAGGTTTGTAATGTTGATGTTGCAGAAAGCACCTGTATTACACAGCAGGGCAGGGCAAGATAGCAGTTTTATTTCAATATTTTATGGTAAGGGAGGACATTCAGAGTTGATGTGTAGGCTTTGATGTCCTTGATGGAAGTAATGTCACTCATCAAAGAGGAGGGGGGCAATAGAACAAGATGAGGTATTTCACCAGATGAAGAGTTCTGTCCTGAGACAGCTGTCACCTCTGAGTCCCCTTCATGCTTTCCATATCCAATCACCTGGAAAAAAGGTACCAAAGAGAAATTGAGATCTCATTCAGTGTTTCTCTGCCCTGACAATTAACTTGAGATACTGAAATGCAATTCTAACTTATAAATATAGAAAATGCAGATGACCACAGTAAAAGTTACATCATATTCTCCTCTCCCACACTCTTACTGCACTCTGCTTATGGAAACTGGCAACAAGAGCTGACAGACACTCACATGTACACTGAGAACTTTCCTCTGGTTGCTTCTGTGAGCTTGGAACCAGTTGACCAGGTCTGCTTGTGTAATAGACTTGAGAGCTTCAATCTGAAACCCACAGGAAGGAAGTTTTAGCAGCACAGTGGTGATTCAAGTCATTTTATACATAAAAACATTTTCTCTGCAACCTCTACTCCATTGAATAAAAGAACCTTTTTAAAATAACATGTAATTTTAGACCCAGTGTGTCACTAGTAGCATAAATCTCATTTATGCTTTTGAAACTGCTGCAAAACCAGTGTGGTTTTTGTGTCCCACAGCTGCAGGACACCCACCTCCCGTGCCAGCCTGTCAAACAGGTACTGCTGGGTCACCACTTCATTCCAGTTCCTGTCCACTTCTTCTCCAAGGTGGGAGTCTTCACATTCTTTCAGTTTTATCAATGCTGTAACCTGCATGGGAAAAGGACAATTAGTTCTACTGCGTTTAAAACTACCTTAATTTATCATCACAGTCACTGCAGGTGAAAGAAAAGCTTAATTACATTAATGAGGTAGCTCCTTGCTTTTTGAACTGAACTGCAAATGGCCAGAGAACAACAGCAGAACAGAGCAAGAGGCAGGTTTTAAAAGGTGAGGCCTTTGTCCAGAAAACCTCAGAAAATTGCCAGATAGCTGTAACTGAATCATGCAGTTCAAACAAGAGCTTTTCAAGATGAACTTTTACCTGGGTGCTAAAAGCCTCTTCAGTTAAATCCTTGATTTTCTCTTCAAAGCAAGAAAGAAACTCTTCTATTTTCCTGTCAACCAATTCAGAACTAAAAGAGAAACAAATCATTAAATTAGGCAAGGGAAAAAAAATCCCCAAAACAATATTAAGGGGTAAAGCAGCAGCCCCCCAACTGATGAGGAAGGGCCAGGCTTGGGACAGGCTCACTTCCCTCATGCCCTGAAAAGCTCCCTCATCTGAGAACAGCTGGTGGTCAGTTTTTCCTGGGCATAAATCCAGTGCTCTCATTTTTACCTGTACACAGAGACTTGAGGAGCCACTGCTGGGGACCTGCTCTGGTACCCCCAGCTGCAGCCCTGAGCCCTGCAGAGTTATGGGCTATAGGATCAGAACTGAAAGAAAATGTGATGTGATGGATCCTGAGGTTCCTGACACATTAAAACCTCACTGATGACACAAACCTCAGTAATGGAAGTGTCCAAATGTAAAAATTAGAGGCAGCAGCACAGTGCTAATAAGCTTTCACTGACACAGTGTTATTTTTCCACAAGTGGCACATTTTTCAAATAACTCTTCAACTCTGGCAGGTCAAATGCTTGTAGTTCAAAGGCCCAGGTTTGAACAAAACCATAAAAGGCTGCTGAACATGAGCCACAAGAAAAGCTGGGCAGCATTTGAACTCTCCTGGCAGAAGAGCTTCAGAAGGGCAGGGGGACATTTTACTCAGTCTTGAGATTACTTTTCACTATTCAGGACCACTGCAGTTTTAAGAAACCCAAGGCTACTGTTATATTCAGCTGTTAGTTTTGAGTCAGGATGGTGTGGCTGTCAGCAGTGTCCCTTCTGATATCTCCTTGAATTAAAGAATCCCTCTGGCCTGAAACAGGAGTGAACTCTTACCTGGAAGCAGGTGACTCCCACAGCCAAGGCTGGGAGCAGTGATGAACTTTCCCCACAGAGCACTTACTTGTATTTAGTTGCCTGGGTTGCCACAGTGACTGAGAAGCCAAGAATCCCAGAAGTGTTCCTGCACGTGGGATACACGTGGTAGCTTAAAAGAAAAAAGGATGAAATAATAAAGTCATTCCAAAAGCATAATTAACTTTTCATTTACAGGACATGCTGCAAGTTAAAAGTGATGGTACTTCAGAGAGAAAAATCTGAGATTTAAATCTGCTATAGCGTTATTTTCTTTATTTTCTGCATTGCTGCTTTTCAGTGTTGTCGCAGCTTTAGGAAATCCTTTTAAACTTGGGAGTGTTTGTATTTGCATTCCTAATCCAAGGAGAGTGAGAGACCCAGAGCTGTGAAAAGCCTGCTCCAGTTTCCTGAGGTGCCTCTGAGGGAGGCTGCTCAGCACCACAGAGCTGCTGTGAAAACAGCCCTGGGGAAGGGGGAGCAGAGTGTGGAAGTGGAAGGAACAACTTTATGCTGAATAATTCCGAGTTAACACACTGGTAATAGATGGAATTCTAACAGAAATCAAAAGCAACTCAGCTTGCAGCTCGTATTGAAGGGTGCTTTTGGTTTTGAAGTGTTGATGTTGCTGCTTCCATTACAGATAGCCACTGTGCAGGAAGGATCCCCAGAGTAAAAGCACCAGAGAACAGTGAGAGCAGCAGTGTAGGAGCAGGCACAGAATTCCTCCCAGTGAACTCACCCAAGGGTCTGCTTGGTCCTCAGGAAGTCAAAGCAAGGCTCCTCCATGTGCATCTGAAACAGCAAAAGGTACAGAAGTGCCACTGCCCTGCAGCCCCTCATGGGCTCCACACAGCATAGGGACACTGAAGTGCCCCTGGCCAGCCACAGCCACTGCATTAAGAGGGCTCAGTCCTTGGCAGCTACAAGAACAGCCTCCTGTAGTGTCCATCACTGCAGCATTTGGGGACACCCACCCAAACATTTCAGCCAGGACAGCAACAGGAACACGCTGGGGGCCAGTCAGCCTTGTGGCCTCAGCTGCAGTCTGTTCTCAGAGGAGACACTGCTGGGTTAGGAGGCACAAACACAAACTTACCACAAGCAGCTCCATCAGGGTGTATTCCCTCAGGTTCCTGGCACCTGACTGGAAAGAGAATGAATTTAGGGTGGGTTTAATGTGATCACTCAGGCCAAGGTGATTTGTGGCACACACCTCAGCCTGGACTGCAGCACTCAGGGACAATTCACAGCAGGGCCAGATGGGACATTCTGGTTTTCCCTGAGAGGACAGGCCCAGCCCAGGCCCCAGGATCAGAGCTGGGGACACCAGGGAGCTGCCACAGCACTAACTCAGCTCCCCAGCACCAGTCCAGGAAGGGAAGGTGCTGATTTCAGGGAACCTCCCACAGGGAATTCCACTTGGGTTCAGCCTTGGGGCACAGGGCCTGTGCTCACATGAGGTGTCTGTGTCCCCTCTGTGACATCTCAAGGAGCGTGGGCAGGTGCCAGAGGGAGCAGGCCAGCACAGCCCAGCACACATTACCTGGTAATAGACTGTCACCTCGGAGTTGGCATCGCCCTTGTTGAGAGTCTTCACCTTACAGAGCAGGTGGGTGTTTGGCAAATCCACCACCCGGAACTGCACGGGGCAGGGATGGGCCAGGGGAGCAAAGTGGAGCTTTCTGGGGGGAGCACAAACAGCACAACATCAAACAGCTGCTCACACCTTGGCCAAAACCAGAGCAACACCCAGACATTCACAGACTTGGTCTGATGGTATTCATCCCTTCCCCAAACCAGAACTACATCAACTGCCACCATCAACAGCCACCTCCTGCAAACAACAGAGGGAAGAAGGGAATTTCTGAGCACTCCCACTCTGACTCCCTCCTCCAGAAAAGAATCATCTTGATTATCGTTTCCATATAATAAGCAATTAAAGAATCAAGAGATACTCACTGAACAACATAATTCAGGAAATCCTTTGCTTCCTAGGGAAGAAAGCAAAGACATCAGTTTTATTTAGAAGAGAATTGTTAGTCCAGTTCACTTGGGTGAGCCCCAAGCAAAGAAAGCTGAGCTGTCCTCCCTCCACCCCTCCTTCCTCATACTGTCCCCAGTCCCTCCAGCCTCCTGTGCACTCAGAGTCTCCATGCTGCTTTTGCACTGTAATGTCTCCAGAAGGCACGAGCCAAAGAAACAGCACCAGTTATCCTTACTCCATGTGTCTGACACTCAGCAAGGTTTAACCAAGCCATGCAGGCAATCAGATTTCCAGGATAAATGTGCTGAGGGAAGCCTCCTCCTATGGCACCACTGCAGCAATTTCTCCATGTCAAATATATCAATACACCAAACAATATAAAAAATGGTGCCATCAGGAGAAAGATATTACAGGCATCTACTACATTTTTTTCTATCTGCAGTTTAAATCCAAATTCCTGGAAGCTGCTGTTCAAACTGGCAACTGTGGCCTGCCATTGGCTTATCCCCACGAGCACTCTGAGGTGCTGGAGGTGAAGCTGCCCAGCACCCAGGAGCCCCCAGAGTGCCAGAACAGAGGCAGCATCAGCTGGCACCAGGTTCAGTGTGCCAAAGGCCCTTTGGAGCAGCAGTGTGAGCACTCACCTTGCTGGTGAAGTTCCCCTGCACCAGCCCCTCCACGAAGAGCTGTGCCTTGAAGGCGGTGACGAAGGCGGAGAGGGCCTCGATGGAGAGCCCCTTCATCAGCGTCTGGTACTTGTCGATCATGGACCACCGGCCGTGCTCCAGGATCAGCAAACGCACGTCCCTGCAGGGCCACGGGGACACAAGCACAGCACATCAGGAGCTGTCTGGGGCCAGAGAGGCCATTCCTGGCTGCACTCAGGGAGGGGGTTCCCAGGAGCCCAGGCAGTGGCTCCCTGGGTGTCTGGTGTGGCCACGAGTCTGAGCCGCTGCCTGCAGAGCCGCTGGGGCTCCCTGAGCTACGAGCAAAGCCTGGAACATTCCCTGGGAGGACACAGCTCAGCCCTCCCCCAGCACTCACTTGGACAGAGTCTCAGGTTTGATGAGGATGTTGTAGTATGTTTTCTTCAGCTGCTCTGTTATCATTTCAAAAACTGCTGGAGTAAAGCTGAAGTCAGACAGGTAATCGATGATGAGCTGAAATAGAAGCTGTGAAGAGAACAGTTTTAAGTTGGGGTTTTTGTTGGTTTAAGAACCAATTTCAGTTTAATGCTACACAATAATATATAGTTATCATTAATAAAATTATCATTATTGAGACATGGAGCATTACTAAAGCATGTTCCTCCATTCTGCCAGATGTTCTTCACTAAACCATTCTGTCCCAAATGACCATTTCAGAAGGGCAGTGTTTTTACAGAGTGAATAAGCTCAATATCCTAAACCAATAGAAATTTCCTTATCCTAATTGAAACAAATCTAGCCCGGAACTCCCAACATTTCTGTGTTCAATATTCCATTTTTTCCTTTTACAGCTGACCAGTGCAATGACATCACAACAGAGACATCACTCAGGATCAAAAAAAAAAAGTATATTCAGACCCTGCTGCTTGCATATTTGGCTTTTTCTGTTAAAACTCCTATTAATACATCTGACAGGTGATTAATGGTCTTAATTTTGCAATGGAAGTTGATGTTTGCCTTGTCTGTGCCTGCCATGTCTTACATAGCCAGCATTTAAGGAATGGGAACAGAGATCCCCCAGTCCTCTCAGCAAGCCAACACAGAAAATCTGCACCCAAAATGAGCATGTTCAGAAGTTGGAACACCAAAGTCAAATTGAAAGCAAAATCTCTTTTCAGACACCCTTCCCCAGACATTGTGCAAATAAGCACAACTATGGGATGGAAAGGCTCCAATTCTCTTTATGGCCATGGGAAACACAAAGCTCTTTTTATAAGAAAAGCTGTTAAAATTTTAATGGAGATACAGTTATTACTTAAAGGAAGATTTAAGTCAGCCTGAAGTCAGTAATTTGAGCTTGTGTAAGTGCACACAACTCCATCCTCATACATGTAAGCACAAGAAAAAGCAGCACATTTGCTGCATTACCCTGCCAGGGACCAATTTTTCTACTTAAAATTTCTCATCCAAGCATTGAAAGCTCCAGAAAAGCACACACACACACACTGCAAAGCTGCAGGCATAAAAGCAGTGAGGAGGTGAGCAGAGCTTACAGGTAGTTTGTGATTGAATCCTTTCACTCGGATGATCAGGCCATACTCTCCAGCCACCAGCTTGTACTCCAGCTGAGCCACGTCTGCTTCGTAGGCTGGTTCCCCCAGGTTGTGGGAAAGGATGTTTACAAATGTATCAAACAAGACTATGCTGGAGGGAGAAAAGGGCAGAGGGTTAAAAAGAAAGAAAAAAAGGATGGACTAAATATCAAAGCTAAGCCCGATGAGCTTGATGGCACACACAGTGAAATCCAACAGAAATGGAGTTTGTGTAAAATGAGATTCAAAAAGAAATTTTCCCCCAAAAAAGCAGAAATAGAGAATGCAGGTTTCCCTTTGTGCAGAAAGCAAATGACACTGCTTAAAAATTATCTGGACATTCAGGTATCCCTTGCAAGGTGAAAGATTCCAGCTTCACAAGATTTAAGGTTTCTCCAAGGTATGGAGGCACATTTTAACAACATGGAAAATTCACAGCAAATGAAATTATTTCACTTTCTGTAAAGGCATGGGGGACAGAAAGACTCAGTTACACTCAATATTTAAATAATGAGATGATTATTTAACTACCAAGGCAAAAAAATAATAAACTAGAGCAAAGCAGGCTACACAACCTGGAAATTGCAGTGTCTGCTTTCAGGTTTCTGTTATTGCCTGGATTCCAATTCAAAGATTAAACTAACACACCTCATGAAAACAGGCTTACAAAGGCTTTCCCAAAACATGGTTTGTGCAGGTCCTGGCAGCCTTATGACAACAGCACTGCTTTAAGTGGCAATGGCAGCCTCCCAGAACTGCACCCACAGCTCTGCCCGACCCACAGCTGGTTTCTCAAGGCTGCTGCAGCCTCTTCTCCTGCTCCTGCAGGCTCCCAGGATGCTGGGGCATGCTCAGGACATGGCTCTGGACTGCTCTTTTCAGGAGCAGCTCCTTCTCTGAGCACTGCTGCTGGTACTTCTTCCCAGATTTGCCCTGGGAATACCACAGCATGGAACTCCTTCCACATCTGTTGGCTACAGGCAGGAGCTGCTGCAGAACCACCATCACCAAACTGCAGATAAAACCACAAGGAAGGTGGAAGGATGTGAGGAAAGGACACCTTGTTCTATTCCTGCTTAAAATTAAAGCATCTTCCTGCTTTTTCACTAGGTATGGTAATTTAGTTACTCTGCAAGGTAAGCACAAATAACACAATCCTCACTTCTCTGCAGACTGCTGTATCAATGGAGAGATCAGATGGAATCGAACATAACCTGGTGAGGAAAAGGAAATTTAAGTGAGCAATTGTAGAGAAAGTGAAAACTTCCTGAGCTCAAATATATTTCCATCAAGTTGCTCTTTGGTGACAATTGGAGTTCAATGAAAATGGTCACTCATCTATAACACTTTTTTTTTCTTATTTTAAGGCATAATTAAACATCTTCTTACTCCAAAAACCTTCCCTTTGAAGTACTAAATATTAGAAAACAAAGCTGTGGGTTGCACAGTATTCCCATGGCATGACCACCATAAATAGAAAAAGAAAACTCCACAGAACATCTGTTTAAGAGACACTAAAAACTGTGACATTCTGCTTGAAAGCAGCAATATATTTTACACCCTTATCTCAGATCCAGGCTGTATTTTTCTCTTTCTGTAGAAGAGACTATGTCCCTTCTAATTAATGTGCCCTTTCCTTCTCAAGCCCTTGTCTCAGCAGCATATTCTGTCTGCCCAATCCTGTCCCCAGAGAGTGTTCAGAAGTCAGTAAATTCCAGTAATTCCACTTTTCAACCTGAGCTGTCAGCAGGGTGTCTCTGTTGCCTTAGTTCACCTGCTTCTCTTTTATTGCAGCTAATAAACATAGCAAAAGGACCATGGAAGAGCTGACAGCAGGCACTGCAGCTCAAATGGGGAACACTACCAGGGCTTATTTGCCTCCAAATAAATTCCAGCTGGTAAAGTTCAGAAAGCCCTCAGGCATTTACCTTTGGGGATTTTGAATTTATCATCCTTCCTGTACCAGAGACAGCCTTGTTGTGTGCTGAGTGTTTTGACTGGATATTCTGTCTCGGGGCAGTCAGCAACTTTCAAAGCAAAGTCGGTGGCTAACAAAGAGAAGAACCACACCAAAACCATGTCAGTGTGTTTCACAGACACCATCAGGCTAAATTCATCCAAGTCTCCAAAAGGATAAAAAAATACATTTTTCTAAATTATTTGTGACAATACTTTCCTGGACTCAAAAACATCTCTGTCACTTCCACACCAGAACAGTGGCTCAGAAGCAGAGCAAAGTGGTGGCATCACATTCCATCCAGGACACAAATCCTGGCTTTCATTTCATTTGCTTTTGGCAACAAAGGCTAATGGTATTTAGATGCCTTCAGAAACACAAGGATTAAGCAAATAAAAGTCTCCAATAAGGTCTGGAGCTCTGTGTTAACTCTCACTGACTGTGAGGCCTGCTCTGTTATGGCATTATCATCTGTAAGTTTATATGCCTTAAAGTAACTCAGTTCTTAAGCTTATAAATAAAAGAATAGTAAATAAAATCCAGCTGAACAGAGAGCTCATGTTTTTTTTAATTTGCAAAAACCAGCTGATACCAGTTTAGGTTGTTTCTAAACCCCAGCAAATTCTCAAATAAACCATTGGGGAAGATTTCACTCATGCCCAGGTACCTTACCTATGTATTTGTTTTCTTCTGGAAGGTGTAAATCCTGATTTAACTCAAAGTCACTGTCCCATAAATCACTCCAGTACTTGTCAATATCTGTGAAAAATCATGAAGTGCATTAGTTCAACAGGAAGGGAAGGCCATCCTATTTCCAGACATTTTTTCCCAATTTCCAGAAAGATTTGCAGTATCACAGCAGTTTCTTAACATCATCCCATTCCTCAGCATTCTTTCTAAATCCCTTCCTACAAAATCTTCTGAAGCAGGACTGGAGTAGTCCTATTAAAAAGCAAATCAAGTCTGCCTCAGTAACCCAGCTCCCCCTACACCCTGTGCTCCATTTTTGTCTCCCCTGAATGGCAGCCAAGTGGAGCTCGCTGGGACCTCTGCCTCCCAAAGGATCTGCAGAAGTGGGAATGGAGTGGCACCAAAAAGAGCAGCTGGGGTGGCTCAGGGACCAATGGTGAGCTCAGTAAGGCACTGAGGATTCATTTCCCTGCTCCCAGGCACTTGTATTCTGTGTTGTCACCCTGTCACTTCCTCTAATGCAGGAATCTGACATTCCCAGCTCCTGCTGCTGCTTTACCTTCCATGCTGTACTGAGTCCCAAACCACTTCTCTTTGAGGTGACACTGGCCTTCGTTGGCAGCAGACAGCAAAACCAGGTTGGCTCTCTGAGGGCTGAGCTGGTTCAGGGCATCAGCAATGATCTACAAGTTCCAGAAAATATTTCAGCTCAAATGCAGCTCTGACTGCCTGAGCCATCAAACACTCCTCAGTCGGAATGTAGGAAGAACAAAACATAACAAGCTTACAAAACAGATTTGCTTTCTGAATACAAGTGTTTCAATTAATACAAAACCTGTGCCTGCATTATGTTTAATTACAAATGCCTGTATTACACAGTAGGCACATGTTTTCCTTACATCAAAACATATAATCAGAGTTCAAAGAACATTTACCTCGGGCCTGTACTCAAACAAGAGCTGGTCTCCTGTCAGAAAATCTTCCTTCTGGAACAACTGCATGTTCTCACAAAGGTTTTCTACATAATCAACTGGATCTGTCTGCAAGCAAGGAAATAAAGCTATTTGTCATGTAATTAGAAACCCAAAATATCAATCTTCTGTTCTGAGAAGAGCTTGACTAGTCAGATATGTTGAGCATGAGTTGGATGCTGTGCTTGTTACAGCATTTAGTTTCAGTTATTAAATTAAATATATTTCACAATCATATCTAATGTTCAGTCTCCTCTGAGAATCCTGAAAAGACACATCATCTTTGTAGAAGAAACCTTGATTATGCAGTTATGGAATCTACTAAGTTAAAGATCAGCAGAATGCACTCCTTGCCTCCAGGGGACACAAGCAGAGTCCTGCAACAATTGGAGATGTGAAGTGACCTGGGAAGTACAAGGCAAGGAACTGCTGCTGCTGCTGCTGCAGAGTGCCTCTGGCTCTGCCCCCTCCCCAGCTCCCTGCTGTGTGCAGGGTGAGGAGGAGGAGTTTCTCCTGTTTGAACATGAAATACACGTGACCTTTTGGCAGGGGAAGGCTGCCTAGAGGAGCAGCCTGCTCAGCTCCTTGCTGAGTGCTTTTGGGGTGCTGGCAGGAGCCAGCATCAGACTGCCCAGATCGTGGCTCAGAGAGCACAGAACACCTGGCAAGAGCTGAGTTTGGCACATCTGTGTCTTGTAAAGGTAGCGGGAAACTTGCCCAAGGATTTCTAAAGACACCAAACACCTGAGGAAACATGGAAGCTCTCCTGGGCACCCCCTAACCATTTATGCCAAGCCCTGCCTCTGAGACCATCATTCCTCAGCACAGCTCCATCCACCAAGCAGAGAACTGGGGTGCCATGACAAAGTCATTCTTCTGCCCCTGGCATTCACAACCCTGTCCTAAAAGCACACACAAATCTATGTTCCTGCTCTGTGGAGTATTTGTGTGGATGGATTTGTTTTCCCAAAAGGAAATTTCAGTGGCATTCAAAGAAATAAACCAAGTTACCAGTAAGAAACAGGACATGGCTAAATGTAGTAGGAATAAAAAAGACTAAACTGAAAAAGAACCCACCTAGTAGGTAAGGAATGAAAAATCAACATTAAATTCTGTTAGGGAAAAATCTCAAAATTTCTCTGCCTAGAATTCATCTCCTTTCAGCCAAACACAGCTTCATTAAGTGCACAATGTAGTTCTTCTCAAATAGAACTTTGAAAATGTGTTTCAAAATGAAAAAAGTATTATTTTTCATGGTTTACCTATGTCAGAACAGTGGATAAATACCTGTTCCTGGTAGTGAAATTCATTAGCTTCAATCTTCTGTATTTCTTCCCATATTCTGCAAAGGAGGAAGAAGACAATAAAATGGATTTTCTTCATTATTCCACAACATTTACCAAGAATCTTAAAAAAGGAGCCTTCTAGGAAAGGCATCAGTGGTGAGATTGATGATTTATTCAGGTACAAGACACAGAAGCCACTATTAAATGCACTTCTCAAAATGGCATTTCTCAGAACTGGCAGAAAGTTTTTCTCTTTTCCAAAGAGAAAGAGAGTGAACTAAGAGGAGTTAAAATCTGGTACCAAATTAACAAAGGCCAACACCAGAACACCCAGCCCTGACTTCCACGGACTTCAACAAATTCATTTAAAATGAACACAAAACTGCACCTGACCTCTACACTAGTTCACTTTACTAAACTGAAGGAATCACATCACAATAACTACAATTAAAAACACCAAGAATTAAGAATAAACATATAGAAAATTTCTTTCTAAACTTTTTTAAAATGATATGTTTTCCACACAGAGAAGCTTTACTAGTGACCCATGCTCCAGGAACTCCATAAAAAGTGCCAAATCTATAAATAACAGGATAATGGAGAAGGACAGCACCACAAATACCTGCTGGAGGGACAAACACTTGCCTTTGATCTGGCCCCCTTTTCTGCAGCATCTTCACATACTGAAACACAACATGGGCCACCTGCAGACAGAAAGGACAGATTCATTTTTCCAGGCATTAGGGAAACAGCAGGAAAAACAAGCTGCAGGACACCATACCTCGTAGAAGTGCTTGTAACCTTCATCAGTCAAAGTCACAGAAATGCTGAAGATGGAGTAAGTGGAGTTCTGTTCAAATCCTGTCTCTCCATTTCCTCCATACAATGCAAGGGCCCAAAACCTAGGGAAGAGTGAAAGGTATTTATTAATTATTAATTAATCATTTCAGCTCTGTTTGAGCTTAGTTACAAGCAGTGTATCACAGTGTATCTTTATTTCAGAGGCTCTCAATTCATTTACAGTTTACACAAAGCTTTCCCATTAAAGGATGTGACCTCAGGATACAGAATTTAAGAAAAACAGTGAAAAAGCTAAATAACCTTCAGGAGATCTCAAAGATCAGTCAGAGATCCTGCTGATCCACGAATCACAGACAAAAAGCCCATTTATTTCTTACTTGGGTTTAACATCACCTTACAAAATATCACTACAAAATACTGATACAAAAAGGCAGGCTTGGCCTGCTTTTACATCTACAGAAAATATAAATATACAAAATAGAGTTTATCTGTATTTGAAGGAGATCAAAGCATTTAATAACCATGCTTAAAAACCACATACTTTTTCCTAAGGAAAGAAAGAACACTGCCTTTGCCTTCATGTCCCACCAGCCAGGAAATATAATGAAGAGGCTTCACCCTAAAAGAAAATTTGGAGGAGATTAGATGCCAGGAGGTAACACATTTCACAGAAAGAATTCAAATCACTGGGCTAATGATTAAAATATGCACTGTCTCTTTCTTCAGGGTAAGTTTTGCATTTTCAGGCAGAATTAAAATAATAAGTTGAAAGTGTGGGAGCTCAGAACATAATGAGTGATCTGAGTCAGTGAGGAAAAGGAATTGTATCTGCAGTGCTTTAATTCATTTTTAAAATGCCCCCCTAGCTGAACCAAAGTAATCTGTTAGACAAGTAAATGAGATTCTTTGGTTTGTTGTGAAAGTCAATAAATTATTCACAGCCTAAACATGGTAGAAGTAAAATGCAGCACAGTTTACCTGTAATACTGTTCTTGTGGGGGAAGTGCCCAAGTGATGGTCAATGAATGAACCTTCCTGATTGGAACAACTGGACACAAATAAATGGATTAATTATAAATATAAGTGACAAGACAGAAATAAGAAATTTTACATAATAGAGAAAGAACATTTAGAAGCTATTTAAAACCACACAGAATTACTCCATCTGGATCACCCAGAGAAAATTTCTTTCAGTATTCAGGCACTCAAAATATTGAAATCCATTTCACTCACCTCTGTAGAGCTTGTGAAACTCTGGTGTGTCAAAAGGCTGAGTCAGATGGCCAAAGCTGGGTTTGGGCAAACCACTTAAAAACAAAATGGGAGTGTGATGTTACTGGCAGGGGTTCAAGGCTGCACTGAGATACCCAAAGGCATCAGGAGCACAGCTCTGCAGACACCAGAGGGCCTGCAAAGGGTCTTTATCCAAGGGGGCAGCATCCCCCAGCCCCTGGGAGGGAGCCTGCCCACACAGCTGAGCAATGAACCACCCCCAGCACCTCCCCTTCCTTCTGCCCAAGGCAGGAACAGCACAGAACTTGCTTCTGTACAGCCAAGAACTGGAAACAACACCCTGGGTTCAGCCTGGACCCAAGGAATCCTGATGGATTGTCCTGTGGGGCAGGAGGGATGAGGAGGGGAGTGCTCAGAACAGACAAATGTGTCTCTGAATGGCATTAGGCTCTCACAAGAGCATTTCCAAGCACCACAGAAACAAACATCTTGAGAAAGAGAAATTAAATGCTTTTCAAGTTAGCAAAGCTTTTGCAGAACCCCCTTTATAGAGGGCATACTGGAGTGAACCATTAAAAAGATTTATTTCTAACCCATTGCCACCCTAAGGATGACACTTAAATTCCAGATACAGTGTTAATTAATTCTGCTTCTAATTATTTTTGACACAAAGCAAAGATAAGCAATTTGAACTGATAATCTAGGTTTGAATGACTTATAAAGTCAAGTCATCAGCACATATCAAGCAAACACTGCTTCAAGTTAGCACCACACAGCTCACAGACTAAATAACTGTTAAGCAGAAACAAAGTCTTCCTGAAATAATTAATAGTGGTCTTTAATTTTAAAAGTTGCCTTTTTTTCTTTCCCCAGATAAGAATGTTAATTAACAAATGGTAATTTCCTTTGTTTCTTCAGTAAGGGATTTTTTAATGCCATTTTAAGAAGACAGAATTTTATCATCTGCAATGTCTTTATGCATCAAATGAATCTTACTTATTTGGGATCTCAGAGAAGATTTCTGTCACCCACTTTTCCAATGTATCCAGTGTTTCTAAAAAAGAGAGAAGAAAGACAGAAATGTGATTTCCTGAAGATCTAAAACAAGTTACCTTATCTCATCAGTTCAGTTATTTCAAAGAGGCTGCAAGTCAGTGCATTTGAAAGCTGCCAAGTTCTAAATTATAAACTTCAAAGCCCTTGGTTTGAGCCAATTCTTAACATTTGTTGAGCTGTAGCCATGGTCACAGCTCTGGGTTTGTGTGGAGTGCACAAATCTCAGGCTGACACAACTGGGATTTAAAGCTCAGTAGTGTCTGGAGTGACTGGGAGAAGGAATTACTGTCTTAGGGATCCACAAAATCACCAGTACTTGCAACTCATTCCACAGTTCTCCAGATTATACACAGGAGTTTTCCCCTCAAATGCAGTCCTGCAGTCCAGAGGATTCCTTCTCCCCATCCTCTTTTCTGAGGGAAATGAGCCACAAACCAGGAGGGGTTTTAAAATAAAATCTTTGCTTGTTTAAGCAACTATTCTGAACTCCAAAAGTGATGTTGTATATGTAAACAACAGCAACAAAAAAGGCAGGATGAGGTAGGGGGAGGATTCACTGTTGGGTTCACTTTAACAGAGAAGGAAATACAAAACTGACCTGGCTGCTTATCAGTTCCCACCATTTTCTTCCCAATCACCACAGAAAATCCTACAATCCATCACTGCCTTAATGCCTATTCAAGAGGCATTCAGCACCCTAAGGACTTTATTGTCTAGACCAAAATTAAAAGCAAAGGAGAAGAAAAGAAAGAATGCCTCTATTATTACCATCTCAATTTTAGAGATGGGAATTGCAATCAGTTTTAGCATTCAACAAAACTCCTCCCTAATCACAAATCTAACTTGGATAACTTGTGAGAAATATGTTTCTTCTATTCTCAGCAGAAACAACCCATAGGTCTGCAGTTCTCCACTGAAATAAAATTTGCATTGAATTTTTCAAGCTGTGGGGGAAGAAAATAGAACCTCCACTCCTCCAAGGCAAACAAGACAAGTGGGACATTCAGTCTCAGCCTCCCCATCACTTGCTGAGGAGTTTCACAGCTGATGGCAGAGAAAGCAGCAGCATTAATTCATTTAAGTGTTTTGACTCTTCATTGCTACAAGATTTTTTCTGAAATGCTATCTTTGAGATTTTCCCCTTCTGTGTTAATATGGAACCCATTCAACAGCTTCAAAAGGTTTCTCAAGAAGCAGCAGGATGACAATAACACAGCACAATTGCTCAGGTCTTGTTTCATTTGGAAACCAGGCTAAAATCTACATATAAATACCCTCTGCAGGACTGCACAAGCCACTGGACTGGCTTGGGCTCCAGCTGGACTGGTTCCAAAAGCAGCAGCAGCAGCAATGAGGCTGTTTTTAAGGAGCAACTGCTGTTACCTTTAGACTGGACAACCAAAGTCATGTAGTGAGCAGAGTAATGGCGCTGCCAGAATTCCCTCAGCCTGGTGTAGGTGTCGATATTCCTCATTTTGGGCTCATGTTTGAGGGTATCTGCATTACCTGCAAACAGCACAGGGGAGGCAGGCTCAGTGAAATAATAAATAAAATGTGAAGTGAAATGCCGCACAGTGTACCTGTAATACAGCAAGAGCAGACATAGTGAGGATTCACTTTCCTCCTTAGGTCTAATCATAGTAAAGCACCGTGATTAACACCATTAATTAAAAATACCTAATAGAAATCTGGAGTGAAAGGAGTGTTAAGTGAAACTGGGTGTTTTCCCATTTCTGGTTCTTATCCAAAGGACAGCTGATATTTTTATGACAAGGAAAGACAGGGTCCTGCATTATCACATCTCCCACAGGCTGCACAGCTCACTGTGTGTTGCCAGCTATTCCCTCACCAATGGAACTTGCAAACAGCAGAGGGAAAAAGAGGAGGCATTATGAAGCTCAGTGTATGTCACCACAGAAATTTATAAAAACAAGCTACACTTCAAAGCTGATAACTCTAATACCCATCAATCACTGCTATTTACACACCAGCACCACGAGGGTGAGGGAGTGAGGACTGGACTGTCCAAGAGAAGGACAGATTTCCTTTCTGCTCTTCTCACAGGGCTGTGAAGGTCTAATTCCTGGAAGTTCAACAGCAAATTATTTACTTTGAAAAGCCTCCTTAGACATACAACTAGAAATAATTGATTTTTCCAGGAAATTCTAATAGCAAAAAAACCAAGCTTAAGCAAGATGGAGATGACTCAGAGAGCATCACCTTTGTGTAAGAGAAAAAAAAGTTCCATAATTATACATCTTGGGCAACCCAGCTTTAACAGCAGCAAAAAGCAGCACCAAAAGAAAAGGATCTTCAAAAGGAGACAGCTGCTTTTATTCCCAACCATTTTCCTGTAAAATGGATAATTGCTTGAAGTCTTCTGAACAGGTTTAATGGTTGCTGTGATATGATAGTTCATGTTAGTGCATCTAACCACTCCAACTTCTAAGTAGTTAAAAGTTTAAGTATCATTACCATTTTATAACAGAAATTCAGGGCTTACCCCAAAAAAATTTCTTCATAGGATGTCCAGGCCTGGCAAGACTCCCAAATAACATCTCCTTTCTGTTTGCATCAGAGGGCCTTGCTAGCTGATACTCTGTTAATTAGAAGAATTTGCAGTGGCATGCATCAAAGATTGACATCATGGTCCCACAAAACAAAGCACAAATCCCAGCCAAACTGAAAAGCAGACACACCACACGGATGCAGTCTGCAATTTCTTTTAACCTATGAATGAAGTAGTGAAATAAGAAAGAGGACTTGCTAGCAGTAATGAATATAAGAGGGAAAATGTAGCTCATTACTGAGAGGTGAAGAAAGGGTTAAGAAGGAAAAACATGTAAAGCATCAATTTGTCCTGTGTGAATGCTCTGAATATGTAAAGTCCAATGGGGACAAAAGGCCATCAATATTATCCAGGATCAGACCCTGCAGTAAGAGCCAGAGAACAATTGCAAACCTGTTTCTACCATGTATCACACAGAACAACCTCTAGCCTAATAAGTAATCACAAGGTGAGCAAGATAAGTTTTTAAAAATGCAGGTTTACAACCACTTTACACTGCTCTAAATATGGGGCTCTGCCAAAATCAATTCACCCTCCTGAACTGCATTTTCCTGTTCCTGTTTTGCTGGCAATAACAAACATGGACAGCAGAGCTGTAAGTTAATTCCTGAGTTCTCCTGCAGCCAGTTCAGCAAGCTGACACCATTTCCAGGGCACATCACCAGGGTGTCACTGCAAGGGAAGGACTGGTTCTGCTCCAACAAGGTGTAAAATGGCTGAAGCTTTTGGAGAACCACACCTTAACTCAAAGGCAGGTCCCTGTTTACACTGACTTTTATCTAAATTCAAAGATCAAATCACCCACTTTTCCTTGCCAGAAGACAGATAAAGGAAATTGCTTGGAACAAATATTTGAACCAGTTGGGATTTCTGCTAATAACATTTTTTTTCCTGAAACAGTGACATTTTAGAGGCAGTCTTGGAGTATTCATCACATATTAGAAAATCAACACTTCACTCACTTCTATGCCTGGTTTAATTTCTTTCTGGAAAGTGACTTTTTGGTTATTCAGTTACAAGGAGACAAGTAAAATCACCTCAAATTATTGAATTGACTCTGCCCAGGACTGGAGAGAGCTCTGGGGCTGTGCTGGAGCTAAAGGCATTTTGTTCACTGCAGAGCACCCATATGCTCATGTAACTGCCCTGCCAGCTACTGCCAAACCACTTCAGGTTATTAATTTCTAATTAATGAAAATGTGAGGCTAAACTCTCACAGTGCTGGCACTAAAAAGCCACTTCCTCTAAAAGCCACTGATGTCTAAAGCCACAAAGCTTCAATTCAAGAGTTTAATCTCCCTGATAAGTTAGGGGAAGTTGACTGAAGTGCTTAGAAGGGGAGTTAAACACAGAAACCAACAGACAGTGTTCCAAAGTAGGTTTTGTTTTAAGAAGATGGGCTAAACACACAGGAGAAGATTCTCTGACTTACCACTGTCTACAGCCTCCACTTCTCGATCTATTGCATCCCTGATCATTAATGGGTGAATAAAGAATTGTGCCCACCTATGGAACAGAAAAATCCATATATTTCTTCAGTGTTTATTAAGCTAGGGCAAAAAAAAACAATAATTAAACCCAACATCTACCATTCTGGTTTACAAAGTTGCTTGACTTACTACAAGCTATGTCATTCTTGACTATAATGTCTTAAAGGATAAAAGCCATCAGAAAGCAAAGGGCAGCTCCAGAGGGGGATTGAACTGGAAATGCAGTAGGACATGGCATTAATGGGTGCAGGACTGTCTGCATTACATCCTAAGAATGATCACACCAGATGAGACAAGTGATCCACCCAGCTGGAATCTGGAGCTAAAAGGGAGGGACCAGTCCCAGATGTTTCAGAGGAAAACCCCAGTTGTTCCTCAGGAACAACCTGACCACAGGGGAAGTTCCTTCCTAACTCCAGCAAACAAGTTGTCATGAAATACAAGTTTCTATTACATTACAATTTTATTATCTACTATAAAAGTCAGTGTTGTCATCCAAATAAATTTCTTATGTATCCACAGAGCAGAGCACTGGAAAAGGAGAGATCTGCAGTGCATAGAGACATTGCAGAAGGATGCCAGAGAATCTAATAATTCTGTTTTATTTGCTGAGGTTTTTTAATGAAAAACTGAACTGGCTGAAGTTAAAGGTTAAGAGAAATAAAAAATTAAAAGTAATACATCCCTGATGAAGTTCTATGGCCAGAAGACCCATTACATTGAAGACACCTGAAAGGTGGTGTCTTGCCATTTCTTCAGATCCACAAGTGCTTGAATGAGCAGAATTCCTCCCCAGCATTCCTTTATTTCCTTTGTACAAGAAGCTGTCCTACAGAACCCCTAATTTCTGTTTTCCTTTGCACTAGGCAAGCTGTTGTGACAGATTGCAATTATATTTTTTTGATTCTTTCATACTTCCAAACATCTAAAAAAGCTGGATTCATCTGCAAATGGAAGCTGAAATTAGCTTAGGAAAGTAAAATTTAGGCTATACTCAGAAAAATGTGAAAACACTTGCTCTCATGTTGAAGTAAATTTGCAGTGGAGCCTACTCTCCTCCTGAGATATTTTATGGCATCAAAAATATTCAGCTATGCCCCTGTGAATGAGAAATTCCTCTCACTAAAGGAAACCATGCCAACCAGTGGAGCTCAGTTGCTCCAACAGTACAAAAGAGCAAGTTAAGCACTTTCTGGCAAGAGAGACATTCAGCAGTGAACAACCTGCACTGGGTTAAATGTCTCCTTCTGAGATACACTTTGTACCACGACTTTGAAGGCTGCCTGAAACAAAGTAACAACAATTTAGAGAAAACAGTAACTCTACCAGGCCAGATATTTCACAGGAGGAGTCACTGGGATTCTGGGAGCACTTTTCCTCTGATCAGTTGTCACACTGCACAACATTTCTCCTGTCATCAATGCTATCAGCTTAAGAGTGCCAAAACAATCAAAGAGCTGCATGCATTAAGACTTAAACATGGATCCTACATTTCCAAAGGGAAACAGCTCTTTCCTACATTCAGTATCACTGCTGTAGTGCAGGGAGCTATGGAAGTTCAGCAACAGCTTCGAACACCCCAAAATGAAGAACTGGACAACTACACCCAAGCTCCTGAGACACATAAAGACATTAATTAACACCTAATCACCATTCATACTAGGTTACCTGTCCAGGGCTTCTTTGAAGTACTTCCTCTGCACATCAAACTGGAACACTGTCCTCTCACAGTCCGTGGAGGCGTTGTCACCACCCCCGTGTTTCTTCAGGAATGCATCGAACCCGTTCTCATCTGGGTACTTCAAACTGCCCATAAAAACCACTGCAAGAGAAAATCAACAACAGTGCCAAGATGACATCGACCTGTTCACCCTGACTGCAGCTGTAGCAACCCCTCCATGGCTGACCCAAAGCTCACAGGCAGGGGAAATCACTGAACAGCAAGAGGCCTGGTGATCTGCACAGTAACTGCTGTAGCTCGCCTCTGACAGTGCCCTCCCAGGCAAGAACAGAATTTTGGGACACACCTGGGCAGAAACTACACGTGGTTTCTGTGTCCACATTAATAATTCATCACCCTTTACCAGCAGACAAAGATCTGTAGCTCCAACCTGGTCTATAAAGCCACAGGTAAGATAATTCCCCTCAGTTTAATGGGTAACAAATAAAGTTGATATAAGCTAATGGTAAAGTGTATGAGACACCTTCTCCCATATTAAGAACCCCTTACTAAGTCAGTATTTGCATAAAATCAAAAGCTCATGAAAATAAATTCTCAAACAGCCAAATCAGGAAATGATACTAAATACTTCAGGAATGCAGAGCTGCATAGCACCCATTTTACACGAAGGTGGAGAAGCTGAAATAGGAGCAGATACATACTATGTTCCAGGAAGTGTGCTAATCCAGGCAGATCTTCAGGATCAGAGAAGCTGCCAACAGCAACACAGAGGGCTGCTGCAGACTAGAGAAAATACAACATTCTCAGTAAAAGCTGCTTCAAGAAACACTTGAGGAAAATGACAGAAGTACAAGATGAATCAATTGGGACAGGCACAATAAATAGGTCTCGTCTGAATGCCTAATCACAAGGTTTCAGACCTCAAAATATATTTTTGCACCTTACAGCTCTAAAGTACATACCTGCTTTTCTGAACAACCTCTCTTTCTTGTCTCTTCCTTTTCAGCCAGCTCTTCTAATTCGCTGTCATCAGAATCATTGAAATCCTCATTATCTGCATCACTGTCCTCACTCTCATCCCCCTCATCACACTCATCATCATCTTCTCTACCATCTTCGATCTCAGCTCCAGAGTCATCATATTCATCACTGCCCTCTTCAGAATCATCATCATCCTCCTCTTCCTCCTCCTCTGAAGATGTTGGGGCACCATCCAAGTAATTCAAATCCGAAATCAAAAGTGCACATAAGCCATTCTGCAGTTTGATATACCTGAAAGAGTAATTATGTTCAATGAATACGTTCATTTTCTAAATCTGAATTTTCAGAATTGCAAAAATTTCATTATTTCCTATAATACTCAGAGTGACTCTAATGGTAGTCAAGACTGAGCAGTTTTATAGCAGGAAAGTGGAACATTCTTCTGCTATTCAACAGTTCCAGGAATAAGAAGCAGTTCAGAGCAGTAGCAGAAGTCTTCTCCCCATAATGTCAAGCTCACTGATTTTGGCTTTTATTCCTGTCTTTGTGAAACATCCAAGCTATTAGCACTCACTTCAGAACAGGCAAACCCAAATTTCAATCATGTTCTAGGCTTGCCATGCTCTTGGAAACAGATATGATGTGACAGAATGAAGATCTTAGTCTTTGCTTCTAAGCAGGCCCCAGAACATTTGATTTGATTTGTTTTCATCAATGGTTTCTAATAAATGGGGTCTGCAGATGCAGCAGGCAAAGGAGAAAGCAGAGAGCTCCTCTGCAGGCTCCACAGAACCAGCCACAGGGAACTGGCTGGGCTCCTATCAAGAAGCAATAAACATCTCTGTGTGTTTGTGTGTTTATACATGAACGGGTTTTCAAAAGTGTGTACATATATTAAAATAAAACCCCACAATCCCTCTGTGCAGCACTCTTCCACAACTTTTCACTCTGAGAACTGCACACACCAATGTTGTGCACTTCAAGAGCCCTCATCAGTATTAATTTACCAGTAAATCTGGAACAGAGACACAATTTGTCAAATTAGCCAGAGCATCCCTGCCAGGAGCTTGCACTGGCTAACACACCACAGTAGAAAGGAAGGAATGCTGGGTCCAGAAAATACTTCACCCACCCTATCAACAAGTGTGATAGAGACCTGTGCTATCTGATCCAGCAAAAACACACGCACAAAAAAAAGCAAGCTAGAATAAAACAATGGTCACATCCCACGCTCCCAGAAAAATCTGAGTTACAGAGCACAGAATCACAGAACAGTCTTTGTTGAAAGAGGCCTTTAGAGGTCATCCAGCCCAAGCCCTGAGTTTGTACCAGGTCAGAACTTTGCAATGTAGACACAGCTCTTGGACTACCAAGCCTATGAAAAAAGTTAATGACCAAAGTGTGATAGCTGTGTTAAGGTTATGACTCATGACCAGTCACCCAAGGGAAGCGACAGTGCTCACTCTGGGCCAGGTTTTGTGATCATGAACACACCCAGTTTCCTCACTGCAGGACTGCTGAGCAGCACAAATTTGCTCCATCAAAAGCACAAGTGCATTTTGACTCATTCAAACTACAGCACACAGTGTGTAACTTGCAGGGATGCTCTGAGGAGCTGCAGGAGGCACAGACAGTGCTGGAAAGTCTGTGAACAAAGTTAATCCTCCTGCATTCTGAAGGCACGTTTGCCAACTATTCCCACCAGCTACATGTGTCCCACTGCACAGCTGCAGCACCCCTGAATGTCCTGAAACACACGTGGGTGCTTCAGCCTCTGGGCAGCTGAGAGCCAAAGCCCCAGCCAGCACCTTCCAGCACCTCCTTCTCCTCCACACACAACTCTGCCCTGCAGGTTTGCACAGCTCCTGGAGAACCCCGGCCTCCCAGGGAGCAGCAGAGAACAGGACGGGGCTTTTCCTCCCAGGAACAATGTGCCATAAAGCACAAGGTGCACCAGCAGCTCTCCTCGATCCCTCCCACACAGCCCCATGATGCCAATGGAGATGACACTCATGGGACATTGCTCATCTGCAGGCTCGTGGGTGCTGCACACAGGACAGAGCAGCCAGGACACAGCTGAGCTGCTGGAGGCTCTCAGATTTCAGCCCGGGATGATTTAAACAGCTTAGGTTATACAGAGCACAGGCACCACTCACACAGGTGTTCTTTACTTTTTCCATGTTTCAGCCCAATGGAAAAGGACAAACGTAACTAATATCCACCAGTATGCAAAATGCAGTACAAAAAATGCAATCACATAAGGTAGAAAGAGAAGCAAGCACAGTCCAATGGCTTTTTTGAAGGACTATACAGTATTGATGCAAGTAAGGCCAAATAAAAAAATAAAATTCAGATTCTTAAAAAGACTGCTTAAATCTCCTGAATAAGTTTAAAATTTGTCACATAAAGTTTTTCTTCAATAATTGTTTAGAAGTTAATATTGAAATATATATCAGTGCATGGTAAACACTGAAATGCTTTAATTTCCCAAATTACAGACATACAAAACCATGAAATTCCATGTATAGATGAATGTAAATAAAACATTTTTGGTAAACACAACTGCACAGTTACAGCTCTAACAAACAAACTTTTATCACGACAAATATTTTGTCCCAACAAATCCTCTTCTGAAAATACATCCTGCAATTCACATCAGAGCTCTTTTGGCTTTGTGATGGTTATTTGAGAAGGCAAAATATGACATTTTCCATTAAGTGAAAACTGATGTCACCAGACACAGGCACTAAGCCCACTGTGACTGGGCTGCAGCACACATCACTGAAGTGTGAAGAGGGGAAAATGTGTCAGCACCATCACATCACCTGCCAGGACACTCCCTCAGGAGAGTTGGGACATCACACCTGAACACAGGCTCAGTGTGGCTTTGCTCCCACACACTGAACTGCTCTGCCATAAGGACAATGTTTGTGCTGTGTCAGGCTCACTTCACACACATGGAAATTGGTCTGAAAGGATGCAAATCTCTGCTTCCAACCAAAAAATTCTGTTTAGAGTGGGCAGTAGGATTTCTGCAAGATTTTAGTTTATAAGCAAACACTGTCCCCAGTTCTCATGCGCACAGGAGAGTCCTAAACCTCAAAACAGGCAGTGACAGCCTTTCCCCAAATTTCATCCACCTTTGCTTCAGGCAGCAAAGGCAGGAGTTCCTTAAGCTGACAGCATCCACAGCTGTGAGCTTTACAGGAGGACAAGCCTGCCACAAAGTAGCATGAGTAAGAATGCCATCGGGAGAGGCAGGCAGAGATCCAGGGGAAGCAGCAAGGAAGTAGGGCAAGAAGGGAGGGAGCAAATTCCTCCCTAAGCCAATGGGCACAGTGCTCTTCAGGCAGCCAGCAGGGAATCTCACTGCCAGCCAATGTCACTGCAAATCTAAAATTCAGTTCCAGGCTCAGGCAGCAGATTCTCCACTGGCTGCACAGATTAGACATCACGGAAAGTAAAGATAAATTTTAAAAAGCAGCTCTAACAAGGGCTGGATAATCTTCTGCCTTACAGGAAGAAGCTATCAGTATCCCTTCAAGAAGAGAGTGCCTTACAGCATCCAGCAAGCTCAACCTCTGCTGGAGTTCTCATCTCGCTGGGTCTGGGCCACGGACGCTGTGGGCTGTGCTCAGGGAAGTTTTCTTTTTCATCACTTTTCGAGATATTACCCAGAAATATTGAAATAAAAACACAAGCAAAACGGTAGCCTAAGAACATTTTGCCTCAGCTCACAGATATATTTGTGTTAAAACTTAGAAGCACATCTAAAACACAAAGAGTAATAGTTTTGAAGTTGAGATCTGCTCTGAAACACTTAAACCGCACTTTGGGAGAGGCCCTGGGAGAGCAGCAGCCGGCCGAGGGCTGCAAACCAAGGCTGAACCGGGCATTGCTGAGCCTCGGGAACAGCCAGCAGCGAGCAGCCCGGCCACAAGGGCCGATCCTCGGCCCTGTGCCCGCACCCACAGCGAGCAGCCCAGCTCCGGCACGGACACAGCCGGGGACCGCCAGCCCCCCTCTACCACAGCCAACAGCCCCGGCCCCCGGGAACAGCCCGACCTCCATTCCCCGGGGCAGACCCCGGCCCGCCCCGCCCTCCCGCCCTCACCGGTATTGCTTGGGGTCGCTGGGGGACTTGACGATGTCGGGGTCACCGAGGTTGTGTTCGGGACCGGCCCCCCCGCGCTCTTCCTCCTCGTCCCCATGAGGCGAGCGGCCCCCGGCGTCGCGGCCGCCCTCCGCNCGGCCGCGAGACTGCGCATGCGCATGGCTGCGCGCCGTTCCCATTGGTGGAGAGCGGGCAGCGGCCTGCGCGGGTGGGGGGAACCATCGGTGAGGGAGTGAGGGGGGGATGTGCCCCATTCAAGAACGGGGCGGAGAAATCAGAGGGATGAGGAGAACGAGAAAGAGCGGGCCGAGACTCCGGGAGCTGCTCTGTGTACCGTCACGTTTCCATGAGCGTGCCCGCCCGCCGCCGGAGCCGTGCTCCCCTGCTCTCGCCTTGGAATAGTCCAAGAGCCAGCTGGCGGAAGCCCGCCTCCTGCCCTCAGCCCCTTCACCGATTGGTCGGGCCGCCTGTCGCTCAAGCTGCCAGGCCCAATCAGCTCTCGGTGCCGGCTGTGGGCAGCATGGCGGGCCCCGCGGCGCGGTGTGTCCCGAGCAGCGCACAGGCTGCGCCGCGGCTGCTGAGCACAAACCGCTCCTTGTTCTGTCCGTGGCCGCTTCCGCAGCTCTCTGCGCTCCCCGGTCCGTGGATGTGCTTTTCCCCCATGGCGCTCAGTGCCGCTGGAGTGGCAGCGGGAATGCTGCTGTGCCTCTCGGCCCGGATCCCCGGGCCGTTCCAGGCGGGATCCTGCGTTCCCCGCAGCCTCCCTGCACCGCTCCGCGTCCCGCAACCTCCGCGGGGCTGAAGCCAAGGTGCGAGACAGGAGGCCGAGGCTGAGGTACAGGGGCGAGAATTCAGCCGGGATGTCCCCCTGATCCTCCAGCGCTTTCGTTCTCCGCCAGATGGAAGCCAAGATCCGTCTCTAATCCCAGGGTTCCCCTATGGCTTCTGCTGAGCCCAGCGCGCTCGGTGCTGTTTTGTACCAGCCCAAGAGACGCTTGTGAGGAGCTGTCGCCTCTTTCTTTTCACACTAGTGCCCCTTTTTTACCTTGGAATCCGGCTGTTTTATTAACACAACCATCCTGGGCCGCTGCCAGTCAAACGGGAGGCTCTCTGCAAGCCCACAGCACAGATTTCGAGTTTGCCTTCAGTGCCAGAAGTTTTATTTCCCTCGCCCTGACAAATCAGTGTCTCACACTCTGCCATTCCCTTTACAAGTTAATACAAGATACAATTACTCCTGACTCACTGGTGATACTGAAACCATTTAAGGCAAAAGACTTCCCCTGTATTCCTTCACAGCAAATATAAGATGATGGGCTAACACAAAATATATATTAATGCAGAGATGTATCTGTTGCTTGTGGTGGTTTAATTCATTATTTGACATAAATTCTGCAGGATTTCTGCAAAAAGTACTAGGCTTCTCCATGTATGCAATATCAGGCAGGGTAGAATTGCCAACTCTTTTCTTCAGACTGCCATGTAGCTTCTTGCTGGCTTGTCCTGAGAAAAACAATTCTGCCTGTCCTAGCTGGAAGGGCCTGGAATGCACTTGTGTCCTTTAAAGAAGTCAATCTGACTTGACCAGAACACAATGAAACAGTTATATATTGGGTAGCAAAGGGAAAAGCCTTTCTAGTTAGGGAAAAAAAAATAAAAGAGTAAGTGAAAGAAAATAATGGAAATTCCATTTTCTTTTATCAGGGAGCTGCTGAGCTGACAGTCATTATTTGCACTAAGGCACTAAGTTATACCTGCACAGCTCAAAATCTGATGTGAATTTTTTTTTTCATTTTATTGCTAATTATACAAGTTGTGGTAAACCCTGCTTCTTCTACAATTAGAACATAACACTATGCATCTATTGGCCAAATAATCCTTCTCTTCACTGTTCTAAACCTACATAGTGGGTTCAAAGACCATCATCCTGTCTAAGAAAGATCAATATAATTTGATGTATTTTTAAAGCATTACAAAGATTTCTCCTTCACACAAGTGTAGGATTCCTAACACAAGAAATGCAGCTGACACAAGGTCTCTGGCCACACCCAGTGAGTACATTTCTCTTTATTTTGCAGTTTCAGGGGTTTAGATACAACAACCACAATCCCAGCACTGCACAAATCACATTCTCAGGACAAGATCACACACACCCAGAACACGTCACAGTAGAGATTCCCAAAAGTGACAAACAAAGGGATGAAGCCTTTAGCACAATGAGCTCAAACCACCCCAAAAGAGTTGCTTTTTCATCCAGAACTTTGTGCTTTTCTTCTTAGAGCTGTTACACTTTGAGACACAACAGAAGGAAATCACAAAAGCACTCACTGGAGTCATGATCCAGCACGTTACAGGGCAGTGGGCAGGCACTGGACTCCCATTCCTGACTTCAGGAAGTCCCCTCAGTCAGAGAAGATCACAGATCAAAGGTAAAGCCATAAAACTTTCCAGAATTCTCCCCTTAAGGCAGCCATCTTCTCTCCATATCATTAATTTAAAAACTTTGCCTCCCTTCAAAGCATGGTGCCACAGAAAGTTCACAGAATAACAGGGTGTCTTTGCCATGTTTCATTTGCAGTTGTGTTTTATTAGTCACTCTTGCTTTTCTTAAATTATACTTTGTGGTTGAATCTGAACCCAGAAAATCTAGCCCCCTCCACACACCCATCTAGAACAAGATTAAAAAAATAAATCAACAACAATACTCAGAAAGGAAATCTAATAATATTGGCACAAATACCTGCCAACACTCACAGTTGGGCTTCTGATATTTTTATCTCTCTGAGCCAGTGCTATTCCATGTCTCACATGTTTTTGCCTACAATTAAGCATTCAGCAGCCAACTCCCCTTTTCCTTCATCCTGCAACACATCCAACAGCAAGCAGCTGATGAGAGGAGATCCAGACCTGGAGAGGTAAAACTACAGGATACAAGGAAAGGCTGCAGAACAGTCACATTCTGGGGAGATTGGGTCAGGGACAGGAATGTGCCCAACACAGCAACACCCCCAGCACTCTGCAGGCTGTGCTGGAGAAGTTTGGAGGCAAGGGCAGCCCCTGGAAGGTTTTCTCCTTCACTCAGCACCAGTCAAAGCCCAGGGAAGGAAATACAGTGATGGCTCCTCCTCCTCCTCCCCAGCCTGGCAGCTTTGATTCCTCCCTGTTCATCTGTTTAGAGACTTGACACAAAATCCATCCCCCTTCCTCTTCACACTCTGGAGGACCTCACACTGCCAGACAGAAATGCTCTGCTTTCTGCTCCATCCTGCAGAAAAACTGAGGTCCATATCTGGAGGACAGCAACGATTCTCAAAATATCTGGGGATTGATTTGTTTATGTTTAAAAAAAACAAAAACATATTCTTGCTTTGTAAGAGATTTTCCCCTTTCTTCTCTTAGACCTGATCCCTTCTAATTGGTTTTTGTGCTTCCTGCTGTTCTTGACAAAAACATTCTTTCTGCAACAGAGGAATTTATAATTAAAAAATGCAACATTCTCTGTAGAAATAACATTTGCATCACTACACAATTATTATTCTTCAGTGTAACTCACATTCACACGAGGTGCACTTACAATATTTTTTTCAGATTATTAAATTATTGGATGAGAAAATACATAATATTCACACTCCAGCACATGAAACAAACATACCAGTTTCCTACAACAGACATTTCTGCCTCTGGATTACAGGATAATGCATCACCACAAATGAAAAGATAAAATTTAATCAGGGGAGGAGGACATTTCTCAGTGTCAAAGGTCACTAGCACGAGCAGTTCTGCTGTGAAGGGGGAGGGTTGTCTGTGAGCCTCATGCTCCTTCCAGAAATGCCCCTGGAATTGTCTGATTCGATGCTCTCTGACATCTTCTCACAGATTATATCCACCAGACGTTCAAACACCTGCCTCACATTGATGTTTTCTTTGGCACTGGCTTCAAAATAGTCAAAACCTGGGGAAAAAGTGAACAAAAATTATCAACAGAAATGGATGATTGTGATGGTTTTTAAAATGCCATTTTTTTCAGGATTTACCTTAAGAAAACAAGACATCAGGTAATCCTGAGAGTCAGCTGATTCTCAAAATCTCAGAGTAGTGAGCAGAAACACTTTTAAAAGTTATCAAGCTTCATTGAGAGCGAAAAGGACCCATGGATCCTTCCTATTTCCCTGGTAAGCTCATCTGCAGACAAGAGTAAACCCACTGAGGGAGTCTATTCTGCCCCTTTCACCAGTGCAGGTGCCCTGGGCTGCAGCTGGTGACCAGCAAGGTGTGGGGAACCTCGCTGGGCTCCTCACAGCCCTGCCAAGGGCCAGGCTCTGCCAACCCCTGCTGCCCTCTGCCAAGAGCAGAGGCCAGGAGGAGAAGGAGGATCAGGGTTGCTTTCCTTCTGCTGACCAACTTCTGTGCTCAAAAGCAAAATGCTCCTTCACCCTTTAAACACTGATGCTTTCTGATTAAAAAAAAAAACCAAAAACCAGACCAGCAAGGCTGGAGTTACATCAAGGAGGGGATGGCAGCAGCTCCTCCTGCTGCCACCCAGGGCTGGGGGAGAAGCAGCCTCTGACTGACAGGCCAGCCCTGCCTCAGCAGCAGGAGTGCCCTGGACTGTGAAGCTTTTCCTTATCTCCCTCAACCCAGGGGCCTCGAGGGCCAGCCAGGCTGTTGCTTCTGCTGTGTCAGGTTATTAAATTGCCAGCAGCCTCCACGGAGGGTTTGTTTTGCAAATAAGCTCCGTTCTGTCGTGCTTCATTCTGGGGATATTCCGCATTGCATCAGTTCCCTTTGAGGAACAAACAAAGGGAAAATTTGTCTTAACTGCTCAGTCTGCCACTGCTGGCAGGCTGAGCCACCTCGGTGGGTGGGACAAGCAGGTACCCACCCCATTTAACATTCATGGGACAAGGGGTAAGGGATGGTGATGTTTGCCTTGTTAATAAACAGGGAATGCTGCCCTGCATCAGAGGAGGGCTCTGTCTGCCCAACTTGCTGTGTTGATGATGAATAAAAATGAATATAAAAAGCATAGGAAATCAGAGAACAGCACTTAGATATCTGTTAGCCCAATACTGGCTTAGGGTCTGCTAAACCAATCTGTTTTGGTTCAGTTCACATTCAGGCTAATAACAAATTCTTAATCTGATTAGGGAATGATTTCAATGATGTTAATGTCACTATGCAAACTTAGATAAATATGCTGAGGGATAACCTTTATGTGAATCATTATGATGAACATTAGCACTTTAAACAGTCAATACCCAATTAGATTCCTCCCACCTAACTCACAAAATAATTTCATATAATGCTGTACACATTAGCATAGATATGTAAGGAAAAACTGATCTGATAAAATCAGATCTATTTTCCAGCTCTTTTAAAAAGAGTGGTTTGGAAGTTGGGAGGTTACAGAAGAGCAGAGCTGGGGCAGCACTGGGAATTCTCCCACAAAACAGTTTCCTACTGATGGAATCAGTTGCTATGGTAACCCTGTCTTTGTGTGTGTGTGTGTGTGTCTGTCTGTCTGTCTGTGTCTCTGTGTGTTTTGAAGTTTCTTTTTTGTGAAGGATTCAGATTCTAGGTGCCAAGTTTGCATTGAAACAAGCAGATGAATTCTGGGAGGAGAGAAAAAACATCGGAAGTACAAATTGGAGTGGGAGCTCAAATAAAACTCTCCATTTGTTGCTGCATTGGTCTGGACAAAATTTCAATTACTAGCAGTGTAATTATTCCTGTGAAACAGGTGGACACACACACACACATTCACAACCTGTCTGACAGCCTGCAAGCCAGAAACCAAGTTTATTCACATTTGTATTTTCAAAAGCAAAATAAATTCTGATGGGTAAAAAAGAGCCCATAACTGATTTTGCAAACTAATATCTTTGCTTTGCCAATCCTACATGTAAAGGACTACAATTTTACAACAGTAACAATCGGTCTGATCTGAAATTTGCTTGTTATCTGTTTAGGATGGCAGTGCCTCAAGGAATGTGACCCCTTTGTGTGTGCCATATGTAGAATTCACACTTGGAAGGCCACACTTTAAACTGCACCAATGTATGCAGTGTGTCCTGAACTCCAGTATCCCAAATTTAACAGTTTATTATGCACCCCCCAATTACTGTTTAAGAATTGAAGACAACACTGGATTTTATAAATTGAGGATGGTGGTGATTCCTTTGGGTCTGGTAACAATCTGTTCTTGCAAGCTGAACATTTATTCCCACTGTAAGGGTCTTGACTTCTACTTGAATGAAATTTTAACAGGATTTACGTGTTACTTTGAATTCTTTAACAGAAGACAACAGTATAGTTAAATTTTAACACAGAGCCCTGATTTCATATTAAAAATACCTTATATGCTATAATAGATAATGAAAAGTGATAAATAAATTATAAAGTAGTATGAGTTTACTTTGTTCTTCATCATAAAATTTTCATTGCAATCCCAGCTTCCTCTCATTGGAATTGTTTTGCTTTTTCTATCCCACATCAATAACATAATATCATTTTCTTACCTGAGAAGCCTAGTGCATTTTTAAAATATGTTTTACTCAATTCTTCAGTTCTGGTGTATAAACTTCTTTCTTTTTCATTTTATAGTTAAAAAAAAAAAAAAAGCTTCAACAAAAATCAATGTTTGCCTTGACTTGCAATGAGTACATTGTACTTGGAGACCAGGAGACAGAATTATATTTATGAAAACTTTTTCTCTTTTCATTCTTCTGAGCTAATAAAAGCTTTTCTCTTCAGATAAACTTTATCTTCCTTCCATCTCTAGACATCATCTTTATAAATACAGCAACACTACAAGTATTCTACCAGGTATTCTTGGCCTACTGAGCACAAAACACATAAAATATGAACCTAGAATATATTACACTTCTTAGTTATGAGACCATTATTGAAGTATTACTGCAGGAAGGACTTATTGCTGTACAACCTGAAAGGAACATGGTATAAAGAGGAAAAAAGGCAGAAAGAGAAGTTTTCCATGTACCCAGCTGATCTGCCAGATGTTTCCCCTTCTCCACAGGAACAATCCTGTCATCCTCCATGTCACATTTGTTTCCAACCAGGATCACTTGTGCATTGTCCCACGAGTAAGTCTTGATTTGTGTGGCCCTACAGCAGGTCAGAAGAGATTGTTATATTCCATCAGCTGTGCCAAAATACAATTCTACATGAAATATGAAAACAAGCACCATTAATGACACCATCAACATCCCCAGGCTGTGCTGGTTCAAGGACAAATGACCTTACACACAAAGCAAGGCTGCAGCCTGTGTCATTCCCAGCACTGCTCCATTTTACCACTCCTGAGCTTTGTGGGACAATAAAGTTTCTTGTTAAGACTTTGCAAGCGTGTTAAAGATCACAAGATGCAGTTACAAACCTGAATCAAGTAATTTTTGAAGACTAGGGACAAAAAAGGCTTTTTGTAAAGCTTATTCTCCTTCAGCCCTCATCTGTCAGAGGAACAACAACCAATTACAGCTCTTAGGGATATTGTCCCATATGGAAAGCCATGCAGTAGATGCACACTTCATGGTGGATTTACAACTTCATGTTGTAAATTACAACAATAATTCTCTCATTTTCTGCAGCACATTTTGCTGTAGAGTTTTAGGAACACAATAAGAACAGATGAAAGCATCAAGTTGACTTTGCCCCAACAGGAAAACCTCATGGAAAAATCACATTGAAACATGGAAACAACTGCAAAGGAGAAACAGGAATGGACCAAATTGGGAAGACACGAGATCAAAGCAAGGCTCTGTGAGCTACCTCTTGAACCCAGCAGGACTAGAGGACACCTGAGGCAGGAGAGAGCAGCTGCAATGACAGAGCAGCACTACCTTCAGTGGCACAAGGGTGCAGTGCATGGGAGCTTGGGCAGGAGCACTTGGCTGAGTGCTCTGAAGATTTCTGTGGCTCATGAGCTGAAACTGGAGTGGATCCCAGGACTCTGACCTTACATTTAGCCTTTTTAGAATTTTTCCATGAGAAAAGAGAATATTTTTGGTGTATATCCTGAGGGACCAGTCCTCTCCCATCCTTGGTGTCCTAGAGCCTGCAGCAGAACATTTTTAGCTCAGTAGCATTCACTTTCATCCATCTTTTCAGACCCACACAACCTATTTTATCTTCACCAAGTCAGCTCTTTGAAGGCTCCCTCATCCCCAAGGCTGCACTGCCAGAAGCCATAGAGTCCTCTCCTCCATCCTCCTCCACTCCCTAACTCAGCTTCCCAACTCCTTGCTCAGCTTCCACCACTCCAGACAGGACTCTACAGTTTCAGGCAAATCTGCCACTTCCCAGGAGAGCCAGGAGTCCACTCAAACTTTTTCTTCTAAGTTTCCTTAAATTCCCTTAACAATAAAGCACTTGATTCCTTCTCTTTTGAATTAGCAGCAGCCTCGTGCTCTGATCTACTAATGACAATTTTTAATTAGTTGGAGTTGCTTCCTTGCCTTTTTCCATGGAAAGCAGCCAGCTGTGCTGCTCCACAGATAGCTGGGGAAAAGGGATCATCCCACTGTGCAACTTGCCTTGAAGAGGCTGCCTGCTTGGACTGCCCTGGAGAACAGGAACCCCAGCCAAGCCTTGGAGCTTGGTATTCTCCCTACTGCCCTTCTGGAAAGGGGCTCACTCCAATCCCAATTTCAGCTCCTCCAGTCTCACCCTTTTGAGTGTCTCCACGTTGACAAGCCCTGTGAGAGCTAACATGAATCTGTGATGAGATTTTGGGGAATTCTGGGGTTTCTCGAGGCTCAGAAGATAAGGGGGTGACTGCAGAAATCAGCCAAAAGCCCAGGAAGATGAAATCTCCCCAGTTTCCCTCCATAAGCAATAGGGAGAAACAAAATCTTCCCAGGTTCAATTTAAAACAGCTAAAAGCAGGCTTCTCTTCTGACTCACAGTTCAGCCCCTGGGTTCATTTCAGCCCCTGGCATCATATGGGGACACATTGCCAAATCTTAAGTATTTAAAGAGAATTACTTAGAAAATGAAAAAGAAGCAAACAACGTGAAGGATCTCCCAGAGAAACACTTCCCTCTCCTTGTTTTGTACAAATTAGTGGAAAATCTCTTACAGAACACCAATCTTTGTTCTTCTTAGGAATAAAAAACAACCAACCCATCAAAAAAGTTATGAAGAACACATAAAAGATTTCCAGATGCTTTTGGTAAGATAAATGAGAAAATTTCCAGATGCTTTTGGAAAGATAAATGAATAAATAGCAGGGCTTGTGTGATGGAGCTGTTTCAACAACCATCAGGGCAGCCTAATATACACACTGGGAGAAACATTTCTGTGACACAATAAAATGCTGTGCCTTGTTTGTGCTGAATTCCCCAAATTAACAATAAAGCACAAACTTTGTGCTTCATCCTTGGAAGAAAAATAGTCTCAGGTTTACAGTTACATGGAGGTACCAACAACTCAGTTTGGGTTAAAGATTAATAATGCTGGTGATTTGTGAACCCAGCTGTCACTTGTATCTAAGTTAAATTTTACCAATTTTTATTTCCCTTCTCTGAAATTGCCTAGATTGTCCAAAGCAGAGCTTCCATAATATTTTCTATTTACAGTTTTAAGTACTGAGTATATTTTAGTTCCATTTCAGTTTCAAATGAGGTATGAACAACTGATTTATCCACACACAAAACTATCAACCCAACATCAAATAAAAGAAGGCTACTAAGAAAATTCTAGAAATTGAGCTGAAGGCTATGAAAGCTCATTTAACCCTTTCACTCCCTCTACAGGAAAGATATATTCGAAGGATATAATTATTTATTTTCAAATATCAGTTAAAACCAATCTTTGTGTTTGCCTATTCATATTTTTTCTTGTAGAATAACCTGACTGAACTCTTGCCACACTGCTGTAAGGAAAATAATTCAGGCTTACTATTTTAAGGTTTCTCATACAATATGTTGTACATTTTCCAGTGAACAAGAGAACAAGTTATGTTCCAGATATTCCCAAATGCATTTGAATTGTGTCTCTTTCTCAGTGGTTTTAAGATCATCATCTTTAATTGGGGTGATTCATGTGAATGAAGGAAAGACTCTGCTTTGCATTCCTGTTCTATTTGGAGAGTTTGTCTAAATACCTGATATACAGCCACTATCCTCTCACTCAGGAGAGAAAGTGCCTTTATTTGGTTTAGGAGTGGTCTGAGTGACACACAGCAAACCAGGATCCTCTTCAGGACATCCCCCCATAAGGAGAGTGAGGGTAAAATATCCCCCAGGGAAGAAATCATTTGGCAGACTGGGAGGAATATTCTCATTTCCCTTATGGATTGGTGATGAAGCTGTTAAAATAGTCATGTGCCAATGAACCAGAGATAGAGATAAAGGAGTACACCTTAATTTTCTATGGAGAGCACAGTTCCTAACTGAAGACCATATTCAGTGTAATAAATTGTTTTAATCATAACTGTACAGTGCAGAAAGGTGGGGGGAAATAACAAAACAAACAAAAAAAAAATCCCACTTGTTCTGATAGAAAATGGCAGACATCAATAGAGAAGCACCAGCCAATCCATTTCTTGTGCCTCTGGAAGTTTAGGAAGCAATTTTGCAGACTGGGGAAAAACCATCTCCCAGCTGCAGTAGCCACTAGAGGACTCTGCTGGCCCAGAGATGCTGGCTTGGCTACAGCCCTCATCTCTCTGTTGGACTAGCTTCAGGAAGGAAGGAAATGGTCCTTTTTATCCATCCCATACCTCATTTGGGCTGAAAACCTTAAAGCTGGTTGGAAAGGTTCCTGACACACAGAGGAAAAACACTCTGATGGTTCACCTCTGTCCTTTGGCTGACAAGCTGCTCTTAGCAAAGATATTCCTGCAGCTCCGTGGCACAGGAAGATGCGAAGTCAAACAGACAGAGCGCATCTTTCCCAATTCTTACTCTCACACCAGCCCCTGTGATGGAACAGACCTTAGACTACTTCCAATATTCAGATTAGATTTTAAATAGTAGCAGCTCGAAGATGGAGATTTGGTAATTTTTGGCTAACTTAAAGCTGGTAAGTAAAACTTACTAGTGCAGAACCAGCAGACAGACAGATAGATGAACTGTGTGGTGATATGGATCTTGTTTCATCAAGGAAATATTTATAGTTAAGTGAAAGATATTGTCCCAGCTCACATGCCTGTACTCCTATGGAAAACATCCCAGTGCAGAAAAAGCTGCATCTGAGCTCGGTGAGCAAAACTTGACGGATGAAACTGGTTTTGGCAAAACCTTTGGGTTTGTGTTTCTAAGAGGAAAAGAATGTATTCCTCAACCACAAGCTGCTGAAGGGCTGCTCAGGATGGGGCTGCAGCTCATTTGGGTACTGGGGATGGGGGGTGAAAGTGGAAACTGCATCTTGAATGTGACTTCCATGACCAATTGCTTTAGTGAACAGAGAACAAAAACTGGGCAGCTTTGGAGGAAGGACAAATCCCTTGAAACAAACAACCATGTTGCCACAGCTGCTGAGTTACAGCCTGGCTTGGGGGATATAGAAAAGGTGCTCAGCAGAAAGCCAGGCTGAGGCAGGTGCTGGGAGCCAGTGCCACAGCCAGGATGTCACATGCTCCCAGGGGTCACTGGGATCACTGTGAATCAATCTGGCTCAGGAGATCCCATTAAGCACTGCACTGCCCTTCTCTGCACGGTGACCATTCCTATCTGCAGTGAAAGGAAAGCAGCAGAAATGATTGCAAGACATTTGGGTGGAGTCACAGGGCACTCCTGAGAAGCACAGCCTTCCCTCAAACTCCTGAGATGTGAGTTGAACAACCACTGTTAATCTGTATTTTTAGCAGCATAGCCAGAAATCTCATAAACCCCCCAAAAAAGCATTAAAGGATTAATTTCTTCACAATAAATCAAAACTTTTAAAAGCAAAAAATACTATAGTATGCTACAATATTTGAATTGCAACCTTTTCATTAAAGTGAAGCTATAGAACTTTTTCTAAGGAACCTTTATAAATCAACTTATTTAGGTGAAGAGCAAAGAACATGGTGATGGAGGGTGGGATGTCTCATGTTCTCAACAAACAATTGTGAGGAGTGAACTGGCCAAAACCCAACAAACCCATCACAACATTTCAGTATTTCCTACCAGTCCTGCACAGCATTGAAGGAGTCCTCACTGGTGATGTCATACATGAGGACAAAGCCCATGGCTCCTCGGTAGTAGGCTGTGGTGATGGTCCTGTATCTTTCTTGTCCAGCTGTATCCTGCAACAGAAAGGAACATTTAGGATTTAATACTTCAGTTCTCAGAAGCAAAAGCTGTAATTAGGTCCTATATCTAAAATAAGGCAACCACTTTTTGTTATTTCACATTTTAAAGTTCTCAGTTGCTCCCAACTGAAATGAACTCTACTTACATTTTAGCATTAATTAAGCTTTTGCATCAACCATGATTTGTTAAATGCATTTTGACACATGTACTATTAAAAAAATACCAAAGATGTCAACCCTATAATTGCTCTTCTCTGCCTCAGCCGCAATGCAATAATAAAATGTTACCAGAGTTCACTGAAAGCTGACACTTCAAAGCAGAAACAAAATAACCAGTCCAGGACTGTTCCAGGCAGAAAATATTTACGTGTTGCATTTCTGTGTCATGGTCAGGAAAATGTCCCTGAGGTAGATGCTGTGGGTGACTCCTCTCTTGCCTCAGCTCAGAGACAAAAATTAAAGATTTGATGCAATCAACATTATTATGGAAAGTTAATTTAATGTGGAATTTCCCAGTCACAGAGTCTGAGGTGCACATACTAATATGAGATCTATTAATCTCTTCTGTTAGTTCATCTTCATTCTGTTTACCCATAGAGTTCCTGCAGAGTTCCTCCACCTGCAGTTGTCATTTCTGTGTTCAGCACAAAGGTGAAACTCTGGCATATGCAACAGAAGAATTTTGAAAGACTTGTGACAGCTAGAAAACATGTCAACAACCATCTGTTGGATGCCAGTAGCACTTTTTCTTTACATTTAGCAAGCTTATTTTTAAACTGAGGAATATCTCTACCTCAGAATAGCAGTCCTAAAGCCCAATCCATTCCCTCTAGAACTGTCTTCTGAACCAAGGAGGGAAGTCATGTGCTGATTGTCTCTCTCACTCTGAAGGTGTCCATCTTTTGAACACATTTCATCCTTCCTTTGGCAAATGGCTCTGTGAAACAGCTGCAGGGAGCCAAAAGGCTTTGCCTTCAAAGTGTGTGCTCAGCATGAGGTGTCAACCTACAGTTACTGTGATGGGTAAGTTCTAAAATGAACCATCCTTCAGTCCCCCGAAACCCACACTGAAGAAAACACTGCTGCCACTGGTTTAAAATGTGATTAAAGCTCCAAAGGAGAAGGCCCTAAAGGACTTAACAACCGTGCAACTAGTTGGAAAAGCAAAATAAATCCACATAGAGCACTCTTGCAGGAGTAGAGAACAGACACAGGAGGCAGTGGGGGGAAACTCAACATTAAAATCAACCTCCCCATCACTCCATGCATGCAGCTTTGTTTTTGCTGCATGCAAGAGACAGTGCTGGCCCTTGCAGAGCACACAGCAGCCAGTCTGTGGCCGCCTGTTGTTGTGCACCAGAACATCACAGAGCCTCTCTGTAGGAGGACAGTGCTTGTAAATAAGCTCCCTACAGCTTGCTTAAAAGGCTCTGCTCTTGCACTCCTGTGAGACCATCCACAGCTGTAACATACTGTGAATTTCCCTGTGGAGAGGCTGTGCAGCAGGAATCTTGCTGTTTCTCTACCAGCTCTCTGGGAAAATATGTGGTTTTTTTTCCCTTGAACTTGTGCATTTTTTTCAAGACAAGGTAGTCCATTGGCTGATCAGGATGAACCATTGCACACTGGCTGAGGAATTTTTCTGTTCCCTCCTGACAACAGGACAGAGGTGGGAATATCAGAATGAGGTGGGCTCCACCCTGCAGCCTGAGTGACCATTTCTTTTCCTTCCAGTGGTAAAACCATCACAGAGCACTCTCTGATTCACTGGCACCACATCCCACTTAGCTGTTGAACAGCTAAACCAGCCATGACAACCAGATCCTAACTACATTTCTTCAAGCAAAGAAGGTCTCAGCAATAATAGTATTGTTCTTTTAGTCAGAGAGATGATAGTTGCTTTATTTTAACCTGATTTCCTAAAGACATGAGGCTTATTAAAACATCAGTCTCCATGTAGACACTCTTTATCAAATTTGGCTGAGGGAAAATGTGTTCAAAATTTTTACATATGTCAAAAAAAGTAATTGGTAAGGTGAAGAGAGACCTTAAGCATACCTTAGCTGTGAAAAAAAGCTGAAGTGCAATGATTATCTTTCCTGAACACCAAAGGATTCACATGAGAGAGGTTTTCTTCATGTCATATTAGAAGACCCTAAATCAGTATTAGCAACTTCAGAGATTCTGCAACCAACAAAACCAGACAAACCCGTAGGAAGTCAGGCTTCTCCACTTGTCATGCTCACAGCATTATTGTTTGATACCTGCATTCACAGGTTCATCTGCCTTCCAAATCTCACCTCCTGTTTCTCCTCTGTGTTTAACCAGTGCTCACTCTGGCTTGGGGCATGAGGCTGTGACCAGGCAGTAAGTGACTGCAAGACACATTGTCGAGTTAGATGCAGAATAATTTGGAAAGAAATTAAATTTGACAGTGGCTCAGAGCAAGGACTCAACTCTGGGGACATACATCCAGACTGGGAAGCAACCTCAAGGGACACACAGGATGACTTCCAAAATCTGTCCTGAGACCGCCTCAGTGCCTCAGCTCAGTGAGGAACTGAACTGAAAAAGCCAAATTGTGCTATTGCCTGAAAGCTCTGGAATTCAGCAAATATGATTTTCTGGTTTCAGTATTCTGTCTGTGATCCCCCTGTTCTTGCGGATGGGCCCTAATTTTTACTTTAGTGAGAGATGGGGCTGCAGGGGGTGCAGAACCCTAAGGGATAACCTGACCTATAGATCGTTAGAAGGATAAGTTGCAGATTCACTGGGATACACTTGTGTTCCTGCCTTCTCAGATTATCAGAGGGAGTGTGTGTGAGGGAAATGCATCCTGTATCTCATGATATATAAAGATTGTTCATTCCCTTGCCCTGGTAGCCGAGGTATACAATGCAGAGTTGTGATTCATATCTTTCTGATGGCTTCCTCTCTCTGTTTTACTGTACAGGTACAGAGCATGTCATCTCCCCTCACAGCTTTATTGTGGCATTTCTCCAGCTGCATCTGTACTATCACCCTGAAATTACTTTTTTCCTCAGGTTACATTAGCTTCTTATACAGCAATAAACTGGCTTAATTTCCTTCACTCAGACCATCAAAGATTAAGTGCAAATCCCCCCCTCACACACAGATGCCTCAGCATAAATAAAATAAAACAAACTGCAAAATCTGAGCTCACTTTCTTCAGCATTTACAACAGTTGTCCTTCCCTCCGTTTAAAACACCAAGAGCCTCAGGTAATTAGTCATTTCAGGTATTTGAGTTCAAGTTGTTTATCTAATGAAGGAAAAAACAACTGACAGAAATTGCTCCCCATCCCACCAAGTTGTTTGCAAGATTTCCAGGCAGACCACAAACTCATTAGAAGACAAGTACACGAGGCACAGGCAGGGATGAGCAGAAAGGTGATGTAGCACTAATTAACAGCCTAGCCAAATGCCAGGGTGGAATAGTCTGAACTCCCAGCATCCAGAAACCTGCCAGGCTGTCCCTGAGGAGGGATCAGAGAGCTTGGCTGCAGCAGGCACAGGAGGGTCTCTGCGAGCTGCATTTACCCCAGTGTGTTTCCAACCCTGTTCTCCTGCAGCTTGTGTGTGTGCCTGTGCTTTATGCAAACAATTAAAAACACCCACAGGACCATTAGTGAGTAGCTTGAAACAAAAATGTGAAGGTTTTGCATTAATGAGCAATGAAAATTCAGTGTTTATCAGAGAAGAGAAAGACCTAAATGCATTTGCATTGTGTGCAGATGCCCTCTAGTCTCAAGATCCATCACATAAACATTCACAATAGGAGTACAATCAGCTTTTCTTAAATTTACTTGGCTGTCTTAGCAGAAACTGCAAGATACTAACACAAGAATCATATTTGAGTTTTTAAATAATGACAGATGCTCTTTGCTGCAGGTCTGAAAAACCTCAATCTCTGATTCCAAACCATCCTTCTTCTAGTGAAGATTTCCAGCCACAAATTCTTTGTCCCAAATAAAATGTCACTGAAACATCTAATCTGCACTGAATTTAATCCCCTTAGCACCATGACTTTTCTAACAGTGTATGTGACAAATAGCCTCCAAAGAAATAAACATTTCCATTTTTTAAAAGGATTATGGTGTGATTCCCATGTTTTTTGGTTTTTTAAAAAGAAGAGGAATATGCAATAATGAGAGTGCTTATCATCCAGCTCTTGGCAACATCTACAAGCTGCATGTACCTGGCATCACCCCTCCTTAGGCTGCTCAGAGTCAGAACAGAGGCCACTGTCCTCCCAAAAACCAGCACCCACCACAATCTGGGGCTTCCTCAAACCTGGCGAAGGGAATTCTTCTTCCCTGCTGTTAAATGTCACATTGTGACACCTACACTGTGGCATTCTGCACCTTGTTTGGGGTTTGGTCAGCCTTGGAGACAGGAAAATCCACATGCCAGCCCCATGGTTATAGGGGAATGCTACATTCACTCACACACACACACCCCTCCTTTGCAAAAGTAGATTTTGGTGTGGAAGACACCAAAAATCAGATAAACAAAAGTCACCTTTGGAAAGGGGAGAAAAAAACAACCCACCCACCAGGTACCACAAGAGAGAGGGACCTTGGGCAGGCTAGGATGTGTCATTAATAAGAGAATGTTAACATTAAGCTCGGCGTTTCCTGCTGGCAGCTAGAAATAGGAGCAAACAGGCAAGCAGGATGAGTCACTGCTTAAGACATGGAAAAGATGTGATGTCATGAAAAACCTGTGAAGTTTCAATTGCTGCCAGGAGCAAAATAACACCTGGTTCCTTCAGAACTCAGCGCTGATCAAAATGCTCCAGTTCAACAGATCATATTAAGCTTTTTTATTTTCCCCTCTCTTGTTATTGCCCAAGAGCCACTGGAACCTACTCAGACACATTCAGCTACCTTGAGAGACATTTCATTTGAGCAATATGCAGGAAAACATTTCTGATGTGAAAAAGACCCAACACAAAACCTCTGCTTTTTTTGATAAAATGCTGTACCCTTGCTAAGTGCTTTTTAAACATTTTCCTATTATGGCTATCTTCTCTCCTACTCTTTGGAAGCAGTAAAACTAGCAGTCTGGGATAATTTCAGTACTTATCAGTTGCAGGAATTTCACTTCTCCTATCCTATTTCACTTACCCTGTACAGAAAGTTCTGCCATCCTGCTCTCTCTAACATTCCCACACTAACTGCTCGCAACAGAGGGGTGGAAATCTTTTGGAAAGAGAATTTAATGCATGCAGAGTCTTCAAGAGCTCACCAGTCATCAGAGGCCTCAGTCCTGCCCAACACACAGGCTTTGGAAGTTGCTCCCTGTAATTCAGTGGCTAAGTATCTCTTCAGGTGAGGCACTGCACTTACTTTTCAAAGTACTTTTGTAAAATAAGTTTATGGACAAGCAGGAAAAGCTACTGTAGATAGACCTCACCATCACTAAAATATTTCTGGTGGTAGAGAAGCCCTCACTCTAATTTTTCTCAGTAACTCCACACCATATAAGATAAAAAGTGAATCACTGAAAATGCAACAGGGTGGATTTGCTCAGCAGAATGTAATTCCCACACTGGAATCAGGCCAAGGGTGCTGTGATTGACACTACTGTTCACGACCTGCTCAGATGTTAAAAATGTTATTTCCATTTTCCCAGGTGCCTTGAGATTGTAGTGAAGATCAGCATCACTGTCAAGGAGGACTGGAACAGGACTGGCTTGCCTATGAATCTTATCTGCTCTTCTCATCTTTCTGTAGGCTGAGTTTTTCTGTTAAGTTATTTAAAAGTGGCTGCAGAGGTGAAGTCACATAAAGAGATATACACAAAGATTAAGTTCATTGTGCACACTTCTTAAATCTCATAGAATTGAAAAGCCTTATTACTTAGAACTAACATGAAGATCAGTCTCATATTGTTGATTCTTTCTGATCCAGCTACCTTGATAGAAAAATAAAGAAATGGCCGTGATAAAAATCTGTAGCATCCACACCACATGCCTACTTCAAATTCCATTTCTTCAGCTACAAATAAACAGCAAATAAAGTCCAAGAGGTGTAAGATGCTTTTGAAAGCCCATTCACTGTGGGCAAGTGATAAAACCATCACTGATATGATAAAAAATACCGGGCCAAAAAACATCTAAGAGGCTGAGATCCCACAGAAAGTAGCATTTTGGGCAGTGGATGCATTGTTATTATGGGAGATGTTGCAAGTTTTGCTAGATCTTTTTAGTTTTCCCACTTACATCCCTTAATTCTGTTAATCAACCCCTGTAAGAACAGCTGTACAACACACACATGTCAGAGCAGGGTTGGCCACTATAAAGCATTATTAATTAGCTGCTAAATTAATCACAGTTGGAGCACTTCAGAAGCAGCACTGACTCCTAAGAATGAGCCAGCGTGGACATCCTGACTGATCCTGCAGGGCAAGGGATGGATGTGGCCCAACCCAGGGCCACCGCGGGATGTGCAGCAGCGCCAGGGGACACCTCAGTGCGGTGTGAATCGGCTGCCAAAAGAACGAGTGAGGGGGAAGCCGAGAGATGCTCCGTGCAAACCCGCCGGGATTCGGCAGCCCGGTCCTTGGATCTCGGCGGGAGCAAGGACCAGAGAAGGGAATCAGCATCGCGGGCTTGTGGGGCTCTCAAGCAGGGGAACGGAGCAAATCCCTGCCAAGAGAGCAGGCGAACAGGAGCCAGGGAGAGCCGATGGAATGTCATGGTAACCAGCAGGGGAGCGGGCAGGGACCGCACCGCGCCGGTACCCGGGGATGCTGCCCGGCCCCGGGCAAGACCTTCCTTAACTCATTTACCAAGCAATTATTTCGGTGTTCAAGAAAATCAATGACTTTGTGCTGAAAGACCTGTTGCAACCCTTAATTGTAAAAAAAAAAACAACCCTTAGTACTCTGCTAGGAGCATCCCTGCGAGGGCTGGTTCTTGTCAAGAGAAGATTTCATTTTATTTAGGAGTGGATTAAGGTTAATCTGAGCCTCATATTTCACAAGAACCCCCTAGAGATATTATGTCAAGTGGGTCAATTCTAAGACAAAGTGCTCAGAAATTCTGGGAAGCCGTCCATGATATTTTTGAGATTAAAGTACCAAATTGAATTACAACCATGAGACAAGAACGTGTGCTTTAATTTGAAGGGCAGCAGCAAGACAAAATTAAAATAATCAAGCTTAATTTATATTAACAACAACAAGCCAATAAAAAGAAAATATAATATTCTTTTAAGGTCTTTAAAATCTTGATGTGTAATTTTTCAAGATTTGGTGGAAATTAGGACTTGATCAGGCAATTTTTCAATTTATTACCTCCCAAATTAGGAAAAAAAATCCCACTGCTGTGTTCAGGTGAGCATTAAACAAAAAATATAAAGAAGGTTCTAGCACTCAAGAAGGTAGAATGAAAACATAGAGACAACAAAACCCAAGAGCAATCTGAACCACATAAATCAGAAGGTAAATAAAAAGGAAAAGAAAAAGTACATATCTTGCTTCAATGGAGTTTGAAATATATTTTCTAAATGCTGGGATTAGCAATAACATAAATACCTCTCTCTCGTGTGTTTTTGTTTGACAGAAACGTGCACATACTTTGAAAAACAATGTAATAAATAGATTTGATATATTGGTGACATGTTTAAATTCACAAGAAATGTTAAAAAAAAAATCAAATGGAATTTGAAACTCTCCAAGTAAACCCACATCTCTGCTAAGAATATAAAAGAAGACTTTCAGCCAAAGAACAGCTATTTTGGAGTAGACCTAAGCATCTTAAAATAGAAGCTTAGAATTGAAGTGCTTTGTCAGCCACAACAGTACACGTGTGTGACGATGCTCAGGAACAGCACAAGACAAAGAAAACAATCTTCTACCATTTGCTGTGATGTTTTCTATTATAAGCACACAGATAAGATGTTAAAAGAGAAGTTTTGTTGTGCAGCAGCTGCAGGTGGCTCCCGAAGCAGCTCGGGGCTGCAGTGGTTACAGCTGATGCATTTCTAGGTGTGAGGTCCTTTCGAGCTTTTGAGGTTTTAAATTTTGAGGTTTTAAGTTCACCCACCCTCATGGTGATGGCTCCTTTCTCTTTTCCATTTGAAAAGAGAGCCATGAGCAAATACTCCTTGACACACATGTGAGATGTTTTGCTGTTTGGTATTTTTATTGTTTTATTTTTTACTGACCAATTCATCGCCACCTCCCTGCTCCTGCTAAGCCCCAAACTGCCTTTGGCCAGAGGACACATCAAGGGCTTGAGTGGCTCAAACCTTCCTGATGAAAAGCACATCTGCATGTTCACCTTTTCAGAAAGACAGAGGAAAATGACAGCAGACTTCCCAGCTGAAGAAAACACGTTTCTGGCATTATAAAAGAGCAAAATGCTGCTCCATGCCTCCAGATTCACCTGTGCCCAGCCATGCACAGCAGTGGGGCTTTGGTCAGGCTCCCTCCCAAGCACAGCCTGCTGCTTTTACTTCATAGGACCACTCAGTTCAGCCCAAATTTGGGGAGATGCCACTTGGGGGTTGATATAAATTAAGTCCTGAAGGATTCTAAGGTCTTGTCTGCATCCAGTGACCTCAGCAAAGAATCATATCTATGCAGGGATGCTGACTTGTCTCAGATGAGATTAATGTATAGACAAGAGGAACACAAGACACAGCATTTGCCATGTGATCTGTTTCTCAAAACACAGATCTCAGCCCAAGGAAAGGAGTCTGTAAAAAAAAGCTGTTAATGACAACTCCAAACTGTCTTATTTAAAGCTAATAAAAATTTAAAGCAGAGACAGTATGAGATCATATTTGTACAGAACACTAAATGTGTGCAACGCTTTACAGATCAACAAAAATACAGAGGCATCAGTCTTCATTATATTCTAGCAATTTTATATTAATATACCTTCATAAAATAGAGAAACTGCACAGTATTACCCCAAGCAAGCAAAGGTCTATCAACCAATCTGTAATTGATGCAATCACAGTATCAGGCACAATATCAGCACAAGTTCATGCATTATGCTGCTTCCTAAATCATCCAGGCCCTGTGCCAGCAGAAAATTGGAATCAGACTCTCTGGACCCCTGGCTCAGTTCAGCAAAGGGAGCTGAACTACACTCCATTACCTCTCACTTCTGGAAACACTTCCCAGCTTAGGGATGAATTAGAAGTGTTACACTGGGAAAAACACCCACTGAAATATTTATCAAATGAAAGCAGTCTCCCTAGCAAGCAGCAACCTCTGGGCAGACTGTGCTCTGCTTTCATGTGCAGCTGAGTGATGTGTCTGGAGGAGGTGCAACAAGTTGATGTTTGGAGCAACACACATTATTTACTGTGACAGAGATAAAAAAAAAGGGCTCTTAGGACTTGGTTTTTGTCCCATACAAGCCCAAATCACTCCTGTGGACTAAAAGGGAGCAAAAGTAAACTTTGGAGCAATGTGTAAGTGAGCAGCATTAGATCTGCCAGTGAGCCAAAGGCATTTTCACTAAAGGGAACATGACTTCAGCAACAGCATAACTGCTTCCAAACATTATGAAACTACAATTAAATTAATTGCACTTTCTGCCTGCTCCTATTTTGCCTTATTCTGACATCAAAGAATTGTAACTCAAGACAATTTTGGAGGCTTCAGAGCAGCAGGGGAAGCTTTGGTGTTGGCTGTCTGGAGCTTACCCTGATGCTTTATGCCAAGGTTCAGGCAGTGACAGTATCTGCCTGTTCTGCAGAACACAGTGATTGCTGGTCCTTCAGGGAACAGCTGCTGTTTCACTGCTCATATCACAAACACCACTGTCAGAAGAACAGAGTTCAGAGAACAAAATGTATCCCCATTTAAAGCACTAATAAAATTAATATAAAGAACTGAAAGGAAAAAACAAGTCTCTCTTCACATAGCACCAAGATCTACTTTCTCCATCTATTTTTCCCAAGGGAATTAATTTCCCTTGACCACAACTTTTCTTTACATCTTCTGAATCAGTTGAAAAAATTATGAAAGCCACAATAATATCTCAAACTGTTTAGATGTGTTCTTTTGCTAGTTCTTCATATGGAGCCTGGAGGGGAAGTAGAAGATTTCATCCCTGTCCTACCAGGACAAACTGAGAGCTCCCATAACTCTCAACATCAGCCAGGCCTTTTTAGCAAACTGTGTGGTAACATCAGGGCTCATCTCTTGCCAGCACCTCCAGTTGAGAGAAGGGAACCCTAAAATCTAATCCCCAACAAGGAGTCATTGCAACTTTTAAACAGTTCTTTCTGCCAACCTTCCTGATGCTTAGTGATTAAAAATTTCCTGGATTCTAGTTATCCTCATTAGGTCGGGCAAAAGTAAATATGCAGCAAAGTTTCATCCGTGTTATGTGCTCTTCCTGGAGTCAAACAGTCAGGCAATAATTATTAGATGATAAAGAATAAGCACTGTTCTAATCTCATAGTGTCCTTCCACATCACTAATGATAACATCAAACCACCTTGCATTCATTAGGGTAGTTACATCAACAGGCAGCAAATGTTACATAAAAACTCTTAGATAAGAACAGGCAACGTGTTTACCTCCTTTTAATTAGTGAGCAGGGGAGCTGCAGTCTATCTCCTGAAATGAGATGTAAACATAACTGACCTCCACACATTCCCTCTCTTTCAAAACAGCTTATTGACACGAGCAGCAGGAATCACCTCCCATCCCCACTTGTTTCAGTGCCACATCCATGCTCTTCAGACAGGGGAGAGGTGACATTTTTGTGTGGAAAGAAAAAGAAACCAGCAGGTGTTCAAGGTGCTTCTGGCAAACAAAGAGGTTTATCTCTGTGCCCATGAAGGAAAATGAAACTAGAAATAGAATAGAGCTTTTCCAGAGGGAATGGGATCTGTCACTTCAGGGAAGGAAACACCTTGTAACATGTCATGGTTGAGGAACAAGGGACAAACTGAAATGAGACAATAGAACAGCAAAAAAGATGATGGGAAGGCTGGCTTATCATAAACCATTAGAAAGATGAGCTGAATTTGGGTGAGTTAAGAACAACAATCATCCCAGGATGATACAAGGCTTGTTTCAGAAAAGGCAAAACAAGCAGCTTCCTTGGGCAGGGGACAGGTCTCTTCATCTGTGACAGAGATCAGCAGGTCTTCAGGCAGTCACTGCTTCAAGTTTGAATGACTCTCTAAATTTGCAGTTCCCAAGGTACTTAAAAACTGCAGATGATAAAGAGATATTATCCTTGTCATACTCGATAGGACCAAAGAACTCCAGCTGATCTCACTAGGTCTAGGATTTGTAACCATTTAATTACTTAAATTTTTAAAAGGGACGGAAAACATCTCAGTTTTTCTGGTAATCATGGAGCTCTGCATCTGCTGATGGGTTGGGGTGGTTTTGGTTGTTGGGGTTTTTGCATCTTTGAGTAGAGTTTCTTCTGTCACTTCCAGGGGTTTGGCCAAACTCAGCAGACGTAGAATAATGAAATCTGATGAAGCTTAAGACATTCAGAGGAAAAGATGCATTTGGTTCATGCATCCAAGAGACTCAGGTCAGGATTTGATGCTGGGTAACATGTTTCTAGCATGCAGCAGCACCTTCTTCTTGGGGCTTTTCCATTCTGCCAGCTTGTGACATAATCTGAATGTTGGACAGTTTCAAAGCATGGTAATGCAGATTTTAGTGCACAAATTGCACTGAGAACTATAACCACACTCTGGAGAAGCAGAGTTGTCACCACCTCTATATCCATGAAAAGCCATTTTGCAGACATACTCAGATTCCAGGAGGAATTGATGAAAATACAATTAATGAAATATTCTAATGAAAAGAGAAACACAATCACAGGCTTCCCATTGTGTCCCCATATAAACGTGCTTAGATCAGAATTCTCAGGTGCTAATAGGATTGTTAAAACAAAGAAAGTGAAAACTAGGTATAGTAATAAAAATACTTTTAATTAGGATCTTTGTTTTGCTGAAGGGATCACAAAGATTCAAATTGCAGTATATAACATCAGAGAGTTTGCAAACACATTGTTGTAATAAAAGGGAAAACAAGAAATTCAGAAGGAATGTGCTATATTAACTTGATACCGCCAGGGTAAACAGTTTTACAATCTTGTAAGGAAGATTAGGATCACAAGTTACCAGGATACCATTGTTCCTTCCAGCTTTGTGTTTCCAACACAAAATTGAGTATTTCAACACAGACCTGTACTTTTCCTGCTGCAAACTCATTCATCCTGTTGTGCAGGAAGCTGCAATAATCCAACACAAGACTCTCCAGAATTTCTTTGTTCACAGAAGTCACCAGCCTGTTATTCATAATTCATTAGAGTTCCCACAATTTGAAAGTGCAATCATTTCTGGGCACAGTTTTCCAATGTAATTTCAGAGAGAGATCCAGATTTTGTGCCCAGGTACACTGGGCACAGGCACAGGTAGGAGCTGGAGTTTTCTGGGTTTGTCTGAGCTCAGCTGAGGTTGGCAGCTGAGGTTCCAGTTCTTCACTTGCTCCACAGTGACAAACCCTGACAATCACAGAGCAGGCTCCTGTCCCTCCAGATGGACAGTGCTGCGGGGGCAGCTCAGGAAAGGAGAGAAAGCTCATCACAGGGTGTTAGAGCAAGGGACACAAGGGCACATGCCAAGGCCTTTCAGGAGTCCTGCTGAGTCTCTATGAGAGCACTTCCCTCTTCACTGACCTTTGCCTAGCAGGGATTTTCCTCTCAATTATATAAACACCTCCCCACCTCCATGGATTGCTTCTGGCCACTTGCAGTGCCATAGATCTACTTCCATCCCCAGCTGTCTTTGCAGAGAAGGCCTGAATTTTGGGGGTGTGTGAGAGTCAGGCATCTATAGACACAGTATGACAAAGCCATTCCAGGACTAGTTAGTGTTCTTCTTACGGAATGAAGAGTTGATATACAAGAGAAAAAGAAAGGAAAAAGAAAATAAAAGAAATGGCAGCCTGGAGGTAGCTATTCATTTATCACTGAAATACAGATTGGAGGTATTACATTGAAATGCAGATTGTTTTGGCCATAAAGAATTAGGTTTCACAGGTTCACATACAGAGTATAGTTCATTTGCCTTTACTGCCCATCTGCTTACCCACCTGAATGAAGACAGGTGTTAACAGAACAAGCTGTACCTTCCAAATATCACATACAAGCTGCCACATGGACACATCAAGGCTGTCATCTGCTACTTCCAGGAGGAGATACCACCCTGCTGCTTGACAGGAGCAGATTAAATACCAGCAAATCTATTCCTGATCTTAGCAACTGTGCTCACATCCCATGAATCCCTCCTGCAATACACACAGCAAAAGCAGAAAAGCCAGGTTGTGCTGTTGTGTACCCAAGGAGAGCACTCCACTTAGCAACAGAGGAACATGTCACATGTCAGTGGGACTCTCTGCTTCTCAGGGGTGCCATCTCCTCCTCTCACACATCACAATGCCTAAAGGTGAGAGAACTCCAGAGTCCCAAAGCAGCCTCATTGACAGTACTGCCAGCTGTGCTGCCAGCAGTGCAACAAGCACTGTGATCACCTTGGAGCTGCTCTGGGACAAAGCAACTGCAGCTCTGACATTTGTGGGTTTATCTTTCCTGTGAATTTCTTCTCCCTGAGCAATAGTTTTGTGCCCACGCAGAAGGTTTGACCCCACTGCAGAACCTTGGAGCAAGAGGAAAAGAAGAAGAGCTCTCCTCCTCCAACTCAGGTTTAATACAGGAGGCTCCAGTTTACCTAAATAAATGTTATTTATATGGCTCACCTTGGCTAGCTGCACACAGGCAGTGTGATTACTCAAGTCCTGTATGAGAAATGCCACGCAGAGATGGCTGTAAAGCATCCCACTCTTTTTTTCCTCTCCTGCAGCAGCTGTGTCTATAGTGATTATTTGTATAAGTCACTCAGATCAGTTGGTATCAATTACTATGTGGTGGATTATCATTTAATGTTCTTATATAAATAAGATTTCATACTTCCTTGATGAAGTGGGTATTTTTGGCTAGGTGGAAATCACTCTGGGGCTTAGATATCAGTTATGTCTGGAGAAGAGCTGGGGAAGGAGCACAAGCGATGAGGAGCAGTTGATGGAGCTGGGGATGTTCAGCCTGGAGAAAAGGAGATTCAGAGAGGACCTTGTCACTCTCCAAAACTTCCTGAAAAGAGGTTGTAGCCAGGCAGGGGATCAGGCTCTGTAGGCTCTGTTCACTTGTAAAAAATGACAGAACAATTAAAAATATTTCAAGTTGTACCAGTGGATGTTTAAATTGGATATTAGCAAAAATCTCTTCGCTGAAGGGTGGTCAGGCACTGGAACAGGCTGTCCACAGAGTGGTGGAGTCACCACCCCTGGGGGTATTTAAAAGACACGTGGATGTAGCACCTGGGCTTGGTGGTGGGCTTGGCAGTGCTGGGTAAACAGCTGCACTCCATCTGAGATGTCTCTTCCAATCTAACCAGCTCTATGATTCTAAGTCTCCCATAAGGACAGCAACTGATTTGCTACAACTCAGATTCATTTACTGACCACTTGGAAAGGTTCTTATTTCAATCCATATTCACAGGGGTAGAACAACCAGCTCCACGGGTCTTAAGTTGTATATTTAGAGTGATGCATGTTTGTTCAGCATTTGCAGGATCCCCATCTATGTAAGTTGCTATGCCTTTTTGAGAGCTCAGGAGGAATAAATACATTGAGGAAGAAGGAAGGAGTTCCACTTCTTTTCAAAGAGCAGCATTTCATACCTTGGCTGGTTTATACCCACACAAAACAACAGCAAGGCTTGCTACCTATAACTGAATGCTCACAAGTAAAAGTATTTAGCCTCAGGTTTGGGATGTTGCATCTGATAATCTACCCTCTCTGAAAATCCTCCACTGTGATATTATGCTTTTTTCTCCCTAAGCAACATGTACACAAACATCTAAACCGAACAGGTTTCAGTAAATTAAAAACAAACAAACCAATTTCAAAGACATTGGTCTGAGCTGGTCTCCTAGACCCCACATGCCTCTAGTGAACAATCTCCTTCTGAAAACTTGTTAGATTCATCTCCTGATCCACAGCAGTTTTCCTGAAAAATGGCTTAAGGATTTTTTTACAGCTACCAGTACTGTCCATTTCCTGATGCAAAAACTACACCTGTCCTAGCTAGATATATTCAATCAGTCCTAATTTGTACTGGCAAAAGAATGTGTTGTCAAGCTGCAATCAGAATAATGTCTCCACCTGTTCACCACAGAGTAACCACTGAGAAGAATTTCAAAATAAACAATTTTTTCTCCCTTACTTTTCATGCATATGATACAAACATATATCAGCTGTGCTAGAAATTAAAACAATCTTTTAGACATGCTGGATTGTTTCTCATTAGCATATCCTCATGTCAGTAATCAAAATCAATCAACTCAAATCAAATTAGTTCTCCATGTGTTCAGTTCAAATGCATACCATATGCTGGCTGAAATATATACCAAAGTAGACTGTGCAGCTGTAAGAAGCTTCTTTCTGCAGCTCCATTTCATGGCAATATTAGGACAATTTCCATTAAAACACCAACATTTAACTATTTTCAACCAGCTCCAAAGGAGCAATTAACTGACTTGTTGAAATTAGTCACTAGAGATGCATCACATTACCTGCTGTCCCTGTGGGATCCAATCAAGGGTTAAAGGAAGAGCTCAGTCTCTGATCAAACAGGACCTCTGAGAAATCACAATTCACCAGGCATACCCAGAGGCTCAGCTGTGGTACCATTTGCAAGATTTATATGATGGTATTTCGAGTCGTAGCTTACTCTGCCTAGTTAAACATCTGCCTGCTGTCAAATTGTCAAGGTATGCCGAGCTGGAATGCACCTGCTTACAATACCAACTACTTCTTAACATAATTGGTATTGCAGGAGTGCTTAGGAGCCTTCATGGTGAAGCAGCTGCTGAAAGGTTACCCAGGCTAGCAGAGCAGCATCTCCCCCAGCCACCGCCGAATTTCTGTGGGCAGGAGTGTCAGGAGCGAGCCAGCACTGAGGGGCTGCAGGAGCCACCACCCCTGTCAGCACCAGGGCTGCCTCCTCCCACCAAACCACCTTCTCTGCATTCCAGGAGGCACTGGGTGGGCAGCCCTCCACAGCCCTGTGCTTGGGTTTTATCCCAGTTTGCTGCAGAACCAATATCAAGCGTGAGCCACACACACCCCCTCAGTGTGCTCGGCATCCTGAGAGCTGAACCCCCTCTCTTCAGAGCACCCAGTCCTCAGCCTCCCTCCTACACAAAACCAGCTGTGGTGGACTGTCTGAAGCTGGCTGGGAAGTGGACACACAGCCTGTTTTTGTATTAAATTACAGTTATTTTAACAGCCCTATTCTATTCTGACTTTAAACAGCAGGAAGCCTTTGCTTGCCTGTCCACTCTCCTTACTAGAAGCCTCAATTTGTACTTGATGAGATGACTTGTTTTTCTCTCAGCTAATCACTGTCATACGCCTAACCAAATGTGTCAAGCTAAGTATTAGAGGGGATTCATAAATGCTAAACCTCTAAGAGGCTTAGGAGTGAGAAACATAATCGAGTGTCACTGTTGGAGGGAGAAGAGTTGTTTAGGAATTTTGATATGCATCAATTCAGCAGATATTAATTTTTATGCTGGTTGATCAGAAACAGGAAGCTTCAGGAAACAGGAATGCTTCTCTGTCTCTGTGCTCCTTCACTATGGGGTAGAGGAATCACCATGGGGGTAAAGAAATCACCATGCCAGCTCAGATTAGCAGCTGAAGTGTTTCAGCATCCTGTCCTGAACAGCACCAGCCTCCGATCTAAACAGTGATCAGAAAAGGATGTTTCTGCAATAGATACAAAATTGCAGAGAAGTATAATTATGAAAAACTTTACATAAGTAACAAAGCAGGGGAAACACTTTCCTAACTTAATCGCCAAAAAAACAGCTTGTGGTGGACTACCTTTGCAATACTAAAATATTCCTATAATTGGAACACTAAAACCTCTCTTCCTCCTCCATGCAGAATCAGGCAAATTCCAGACCCTTTTTTATCCCCTAGAGATCCTCAATTCAAAACTTTTTCTTAACCTTGTGGGTGTAATTTAAAGGACCTCATCCCTCACAGGTCCCTTCCTCACTGGTGCCCTGGGGCTGCGTGATTCCAGATGATCTCAGATCATTTTTGGTCAGAAGCCTTGGAGCTCTACTTTCAGCACACACATCAGACATGTTATCTCCTATCTCAGTGGCTGATACATTTTCAGCCATATTATTTGTCACCTACTTCTTGCTTTCAGTGGTGACCAAGGGGTTATTGCAGAGAAAGCACTGAAAATCAATGGGGTTTGGTCTCCCTTCCAGAAGGAGCCTGTGACAGAAGCCTGAGCCCTGAGACAGGCTCACTCTCGTGTCCCCTGAGCTGGCAGCAGCACCAGCCCCTGGGGCTGCTCTTCTTTGTTATTTCTATTCACAGAACAGTGCAAACACTCTTCAAGAGCCAGAACTTCTTCCCCTGTACTCTCCTCAGTGTCAAAGCAAAACCACATTCTGCATCGAGTACCCAGCTAGACAGTCCCACCTCATTACCTTCCCACTGAGCTCCTGCTGGCTACCTGCAGGTAAACCCAGCCTGTATTTAATCTCTAAATTTGAAGGGATATTTCTTATTTATTTTCATACTGGCCTTGACTGCAATATTTCATACCCAGCTACCTGCTGTGCCACCAATCTGAAAATTGATTTCCCACAGAAATCTGTCAAAAGTTCTTCACAGCAGCAGGAAGGCACCTGAGCACAGCAATACAGATACCTGGTGGAGGCATTCCCTCTGCTGCCCTGATCCAGTTAACCAGCAATCACATTACCTTGCTCCTTCAATACCTCTGGGCTCACTTCAATTCACTTTGGTCTCTCTGAACCTGGCACTGTTGTATCTGCTGCTGTAAGATCCTCTCCAAAAGACAGCTGGATTTGAAAAAGGGCTGCAAATATTTAACTCCTATTTCACCACTGGAAACATACCTTTGGATAAAACACATCTAGACTCAGAGTGATCACAGCAGCACTAACAATTAAAAATTGGATGCAGGCTTCCAGTGAACCATCTGAATGGAGATAGGATGAAGCAGTCAACAAGTACTTCAGTTATCTGTCAATTTTAAACTGCTGTACTCATTAAAGGCAAAACATGCACACACAAAAACATTCTGCACTGATAAGCTAACAACAAATAACTTCCCTGTAGTTTCCAGAAAAAAGCATCCCTTTCCTTTTGTCATTTCTTGTACTCTTCTCATCTCACCTATAAGAACTTTCAATAGCACCATCAAATCAATATGGATATGCAGTCTGCATGCATTTAACTTCAAAAACAGTATTACTAACAGCTTTCTACAAGATAAATGTTTCATGTTATCAAAATAAGTCATAAGACATATTGACTTTCATGACTCCTTGCTACTTTCAAAATTCTGTTCTCTGCCAGAGACAATCAAGAAAAATCTTTAAATAGGTTCATCACAGTCTTCTGTTCATTAGAAAACCCCATACTTTGCAATGTCACTTTGAAGGAGGAATTCTGCAGAAGCAGAGCTGGAAAACTGAATTATATTATAAGCTGAAAAAGCAGAAAGCATGCTGCCATTCATTTTAGTCACTTCCAAGCAATTTCGTTTGAATCTGCTGAAGGCAAATTTTGGCATAAAGTATGAAAGCTCAAGATCATCTAGTTACTAAGATGAATGCCTGTTAAGTCTTCAGTTGGGACTATTGCCTTCATTTATAAAAACACAATTTCTCCTCCAACAACAGAATTAGCATAAGTGTGCTTACAGTCCTGCTCACAGGATCTGCCAGCCATATCTTCTTTCTTATTTCAATCTGAGATTGACGTCAGCAGCATTCACAACCTTTTGAGCACTCATTCTCCACTTTCTACTTAATTTGATGTCTCAGAACATTTATATGACTCACAAAATTTGCTGTTTGCAGCTTCAGGGCACAAAGATGGAAAGAAATCCAAAGGGGAAAAAAAAAAAGATTGCATTTGATGTAGTAAAATAATAGTAAGGAAGAAGAGACAGACAAAATATAGTCAGGTGCTATTTTTGGCAATGGTTGTTTAGGAAAGGAAGCACAATTTTCTCTTTCATTACTCAATAAAACAAAGAAATACGATTTTCTCTTCCATTCATTACTCAGAGTGAATGAAGAGATCAATCATAAGAGCAAAGTTTAACTTACAGGATTTTGCAGCTACCTGTGGAAGCTGTGACACTTTGGGACTGGCAAAGCTGAGAACAAAGACACCAAGACTCCTAAGAAAGGACAATTCTTTACACAGGACACAGTCCTGACTCTGGAGGAGAGCTTCTCTGGGGTCAGAAGGCCCTGCTAGAAACTGCTTCAATTCAAATTTGGATTCAGAGGGCCACATGTGCTGGGCAGAACTGTAAAACTCACGAGGAGCTAATTTTTTAGGAGAAGAAAGTAATCACTGATGCCAGTACAGATTTCATTCCTGAAAACCCCTGACCCTTCCTCTGCACACACAGGTGCTCCACATCCTCTGGATGAGGGGAAGACCAGTTTATTTGGGGAGCTGGATTCCTGATTGCACCTCACAGGGAGACAACTACTGGAAAGCTTCCATTGTCTCAGCCGAGGGGTTCTAGTTCCAAACATGGGTCCTTGCCAAGTCCTTCTCTCTGAAAAAATGAACTATCCCTCCTGTTCTGAAGAGAGAACACTGGTTATATAAATCCCTCAAGCCCTGACACACTGTCAAACTAATATTCTTCTTGTTATTAATCAAGAATTTAATAGATGAGATCTTAGAATAAATATGTCTTGGGAATCTTTTCGTTTAAACAAATGAAGATCCAATTAGTCACGGCTGCAAAAGTCACTCAGCATCTCCCTTTGAGAGATTATTTTGAACAAGTACTTTATTAAGCAGACAGATTTTAGCAGAAGACAGCAGACTCATCTGTGGCATGAGGGCAATTAAACCTTTATCAATTTTTTTTAAATATCCATAAAATAAGTAGACAAGAAGTGAAAGATTTCCTACTTCTCCTATTTTCTGATAACAGTCCCAGAGTAGTTAGCAAATCTGATAGTCTGGATTTATTCTCAGCTTCCTTCACAAGAAATAAAATAAGAAGAGAAATCAATGCTACAATTCTTCTTGGCCACATAGGCTGCAGTTTAAAAAAAGAAAAAGGACTGAAAAAAAAGAGGGATATTGCATGGATTCTGACATTATAACCAACAAAGCAAACACCACCTCTGCTCTGCCTTTGTGTTAGTTGACAAAAAGCAGTTTGGTTTTGTATCAGTTTTTTGTTAGGTTGTTGGTTGTTTTTCTTTTGAAGTCTGTAGGTTTCTGATACATCAAACCAGCTACACTGTCCCTCACAGCTATGGGGTAATACAACATCACTTGGAGGATGCATTCTCAGGCAGAATAAACAGCTGCCATTCCAGGGACTTGAAAACTCTGAACATTCCAGATGGAGTAAAAGGGATGCACATGTTTGATACTTTCAGCACCAGAGTGAATAAACACCTTGCACAGAGTTAATGGAAAATAAAGCTATTAATTTCCTTCTGTTTGAGCCCTGGGGGTTTGTAAATGCTAAGGCAGGTGGCTACCTTGCCATCACTTAGGAAAAGAAAAAAATGACACACAACTGCTTCCTGGTGTCCCAGCCAGGTGGGCAAGACAGGATTCCCACAGCCCCTGCTGCAGGTGGGAGAACTGACAAATCACTTTGAGCTGACATTGCCCTGAGGCAAAGGTGCTGCTGTGTCCAACTTTCAGACAGGTTCTGTGAGTTCCACTCACTCAGGTGAAATTTCGTGTCAAAGCTGTAAATATCCTGTAGACCAAGACCACTTCCAGATTTAGGTGAAAGATAATTGAAATAATAGTTTTGCTATGGCAATGGTATATTTTTACTGAATTTGTTCCCTTTAGATTTCTTGCAGTCTCTAGAATACTAAGTACTATATATATATATATATTTATATCAGAATTTTAGCAGAAAAACCGAGGTAATTTCAAACATTTCCAAGACTTTGGAACAATGGCCACAGCTTTGGACATGCTACTGTGACATCTGCAACTCAGAACAGTAGAAACTACATCACAGAGGAGGACTTTATGCAGATTCTTCCCTTGCAAGAGTGTTTCCTTTTCCCTAAAATCATTAACCAGTGCAAGTGGAAAGAAGTTATTAAACCTACCCTTCCAATTCCCCAAAAATTCAAGAGGGACTAAGCAGTTCTCACAGATTTCCCTCATTTAATATCTTTGCAGTAGTGACTCTTCCTGCATGCCATTTTCAAGATGAAGGGCATTCTTCTAAAAGAGAAGATCATTTTAGCTAGGCTAAGGCACTTTAAACAGGTATGGATTTGCAGCAGTTGCATAATTGTACCACAGCAGTCAGAATGAGCATCAGTACAGAAATACTGTTCATCTGAAGCTCTGAATCCCCACAATCAGCCAACCCATTCAAGTCCCTTCTGTGCTTTGCTCTCACGCTTAGGAAATCAACCTAGGGAGGGGGTCTGATGAGGAAGGGTGCATAAAAACAGGCTGAAGAGTTTTGCCAAATGCATCTCAGGAAGCCCAGACACCAACCATCTCCCAGGAGGGCTGGAATCCTCCTGCAGTTCACACAGACTGACACTTCTGTGACAGCAATTCCACCTCTCCAGCCCTCCTGGGATTGCTGCTCAGGGCCACTCCTCGCAGACCACTGTTTATAGCACTTCTCTTTGGTGCTGTTTTCCACTGTAATTAATGATTTCATCAAAAGCACTGGGGTTTTTCTTTTCGTGGTCCTGCTTTGGTTCTACACACGTCTTGCCCAGTTTTCACTGCATTCTCTTGCTCCCTTTAGGACACATCAGCAGTACACAGTGGAGTTGCCTGCCCTCACCTGCCAGAGGCAGGACTCAGCAGAGTCAGCTGAAGCTGTGTTTTAGCTAAGCCAGGCTTGCTGCAAACCCCATCATGCTGAACTGAGCCTTCCTTCCTTCAGACAGCCTCCCCCCAGTGCCTCACTCCACTGCTGTCACAGTGCCAGCCCTCAGTGCTGGTGGCTCTGCAGCCCAGTAAGGGCCAAGAGAGGGTAACAGAAGCACAGAAGTTATTATGGTCCATCATTCCACCCTTGTACATGAAAGACTCGAAAAATGCATTCCTTAATCACCCCTGCTTGATGTAAATTTCCAGTGTTATTATTCCATGTAATTAAGTGATGCACCTGTGTGCTTTAGCACAGTCAGAGTATTTCTTCTGCAAAGAGCAAACAAGAATTCCTCGCTTTTCCTCAGCTCTACTTGCTCACTCTTAGGCACAACTCCATGATTTAAAATGTTGTTATGACAGTACTCTGCAAGAACTCACCTTGCAGTTAGTGCAAAAGTGCTTACAAAGGTGCTCTCTAACCTCTTCAAGAGCAAGCTGGGGTGCACAACACAGAGAAAAGAGAAAATGATGGGAAAAGTGGCACAGCCTTACAGAAATGTGTACAGCATGAGGTTAAACTGCAGAGCAAGAAAGTAATTTAGCACTGGGTGGTGATTCCAATGAAAACACATTTTTTAGCCTTTTAGAGCTTAAAAACAACAACAAAAAAATCCAAAACACATTTGATGGAAGTTATTTCTCTTTCTTCCCTCAAAAAAAAAGCAGACCTGCAGTTTTTGGTAAAGGGCTTCACCTGGACTTATCAAAGGAGATTCATGCCACTCTACCTCGGTTTGGCACTTGGAGCACTTGCATCCTGTCACAACTGGGCAGGCTTGGTGGCCAGGCAGAGCAGGATGCAGTTACCATGGCACTGGAACATGCAGCAGCTCCACAACTGCCACGGCGGCAGAGGGACCCGCGGAGGGGAAGCAGCAGGTGAACCTTTGAATAAACACATGCAAAAGCAAGAACAGCAGCAGGGGGAGTGCTCTGCCTCATAAACATCCTGTGCACAGGACCCCTGCATGGTCTGTTTTGTTGCTCTGGCTGCAAGGAAAGCAGAGGGACAGCAAAAGCTGGTAGCACCAGGAGCACACACACCACTCTTGCCGTGGCTTTACCCTCTAGCACTGCTGCAGATGTCTGGATCCGTTTGTCAGAGCAACAAACCAGCCAGAATCTGGCTGAGAAAATACCACCATGGAGCCTTCTTTGGGTAATGCACAAAGTTTAATCACTTGAGTCATATATCACACGAAGTTACTTCAGTTAATGAAGCACAGCAGCTCATAACACAGTGTTTATCTGCTGCACTTACACCTGCTCCCCTCAAGTTTCAAACACTCCTGCCACCTCCTGTTCCAGTTTCTAACACAAATTAGTAGCAAAGCAGTGAGTGTCTGATTAGCACAGAAATGGATGCAGAGCAGAGCTGGCAATACCAGAGGAATTTTCAAACAAGATGCAAGTGCAGGATGGAAGCACAGGATGCCATGTGTGAGCTGAGCAGCTCCATTTGGATGGAGGAACATCTCAGCAATGCTGCAAACCCAGACTGAGGCAGAAGCATGGGAGGATGCACTGGGATGCTTAGGGTACAATTTTGGGCTGCAGTGGAGTGACCCCTGGCCATAAAATGCACAGTGCTAAGCTGCTGTTGGAGGATACATCTCACCCCAAAGAGGATTTCTGTTTCCTACTTTGTCACTCTCATTAGTGTTTGCTGGGGAGCCAGAAATCTGGGTTGAGACCAGTGTCACCTGGTAAACATTGTATTGTTCTACAGATGGGAGAACCTAACCTGCAAACCACAGGCCTCCAGTTCACACTGCAGGATTGTGCTGCTTTTTTGTCCAGTTTTTGGTACTTCTCACCAATGTTTCCTTCTGTCTGCAGAGTTCCAATGCCTCCAATGCAACAGAATACAGAAAATCTTATCTCTGGGAGGTCAGTTCATGCTGTTAAATGAATCAGGATGATGTTGAACAGCTGGACAACAGAAAATAAATCATTCAGTTCATGCTGCTAAATTCCTAGGTACTCCAGTTGTGCTGTAGGGTACAATTTTTCACACCTGAAAAGCATTTTGAGGGGTTTAGATTCCCTTTTTCAGTTCTAAAATCAGCCATTCAGGCACTCAAGTGTTGCATAAACATGACACTGCAGTAGACAACACAATGCATGAAAGTTATAAATGTGAGTAAGCACAGTAGTTATATTTTCTCATCTGACCAAATGTGACACAGTTTAAGCAGGTTCTCACTTGAGACAAACACTATGAGAACTCATAAATTCTACCCACTGTGTTATCTCACAGCTGATCACAGTGCCACCCAGCACATTTAAATATAGAATATACCAAGTCATTATGCAGAAGATTAAATTGTGAAAGAAAATCATAATAAGGGTGATCCTGATGAGACAAGGACAACAGGAAAGGGTTTTGAGACATGAGTCTCAAACCATTACAAAATACCTATTCTGAATTTCTGGTAAAAAAGCAATAAATGCAAAACATCAGGAGGCCAGAAATTCATTTATCTTCTCAAACCTTAACTGCCTCACTACATCAAGTGAATAATTTCCCATGTACAGCTTTTCCTCAACTGGACAAACAGTCAGCATTGGTCCATTTTCTCTAGGAGGAGTCCAAGTCTTTGAACTACCAACAGCTCTTTATCAACAAACACATACTCAACACTGCCCCTGGATACAGCCTGGTACCTCTGAACACAGCATGTCTCATTTTACTGAAATGTTCAAAACAAGGCCTCCAAGGGCCCAGTAACTCTGCAAAGATGGAGCAAAAGGAGGGATACTGCACCTGCAGTGAGAGCAAATCCAGTATTGTCAGCAGGGATAACTGCAGTGGTGTCAGAGCTTAGACTGAAGTAGAATTTGGCCTTCACTGTAAAGCAGAGTTATAATGAGATAACAATGAGATTGAGGTGATGAACTATAAACAGAAATAAACCCTCCATGTCAACTGTTTGACTACAGACACAGCAATGCCCTGCTCAGCAAGCTTAGGCTGCTCAATAAATTCAATAGTGAGTGGGGTAACTGACCCATCAGGGTCTTATTGTCAAGTTCTTATTTCTCTCCTTTGTATCACCCTTGCAATTCTAATCTTAAAGCCCATTCAGAGTGGCATGAGCACCAAGTTCTTCTCAAAGCAGTATTATTACTTGAGATATAACCAAGACCTTGAAATTGAATTACAGACACTGTTATTGCATCTCTTCTCCAGTCAAATATTCTGCATTGTATTTCAGCATGAGAAGCAGTGCTTTACATCCACTCACCCACAATGATTTCATTCCTGGGACCCAATAAGTCCTTAATGCTGCAAATAAAATGTCATCCTTGACTCCCTTACAAGGATCAACCTGTTCTTTTCACTATCATGAATTTCTCCGTTTTAATTCTTCATCTAAACAGCAAATCAGAGGATTTCACAACTGTGAGTTTATAAAAGCAGAATCAGGCCCATTAGTGCTTTAGAGACACACATCACTACCAAATCTATATATTTAATTACTAAACCTTATTATCTCTTTTTTTAGAAACAAGTTTTGTGCAAGAATTCAAGCCTGAAGTCAGTGCTTGCAAGGAACTTAGCAAAACCATGACAGGAATAAGCTGCCTTGGGAATAGATGACTCTCATCTGAAATGCATAATTAGCTTTTGCTTAAGTGTGCAATTAACATTAAAATTTACAATCAAATATGATGGTGTTCTAATTTTACCTCCTGTAAATGAAAAAAAAAAAAAGAAAAGAAAAAAAGAACTCAGTTGCCAGTGTTACCTCCTTGAATCCTCTCCCTAAGAGGCAAGCTGCTCAAGATCATCCTGTCATCCAGGCAGTGTCTGATACAAAAAGCTTTTAAAAACACTGTGCATTTGCCTTCTGGACAGCTACACAGCAGGGGGGTTATTTTGGTTTACACTTTTCTGTTTTGTAATGGTAACTGCCACTCAATATAATTAGCAGTTGTCATATTTCTGGTTTTAAAGATCCAAAAAACCCAGAGCAATGTTGCTTGGTACCCTGTCCCCAGCTGTGCCTGAGAGCTGTAACACGTGTTTCAGACATCCACCACAGCTAATCTCACACCCCAACAGGTTTCAGGAGTTAAACCACAGAGACATTTTTGTAAATGAGAAGGAAAAACCTTCATCCTAGCAGTTTAATTCTGATAAACAGCTCCTTAAAAGAAAAATCATACTGCAGTCTTAATATGCTGCCTCTGTCTGAACATCACAGCCTTTCTGCCTTTTAACTTCAAGTTGAATGTTCCTTTTTACAAGGGGGATTGAAAATAGTTTCAACTTTAATATAAGCTGCCAAACCCTGGAATTTAATTGTGTTTATTATTAATCACATCAATGTGGAGAGTCCCTTGTGTGTAGGGTACAATGGAAATGCAATCAAATTCCTCACACAAAGTGTGGATTGGGTGGTGTGCAAGCGTTGGGGGCTGAACCCTGCCAGTGATTTTCCATCAGTTAATTGATGTGACTGTGCAAAGAGTTCATGTCATGAGCCCAGACTGGGTCAGCACTAAGGGCCAGAGCCTGCCCCACAATGCCACATTGCTCAGGATTTCATTTTCACCACCATTATTCCTCACCAGCAATAGACACACAAATGCACAGAAGGGAGAAAAAGAAATATCACCTTGTTCTTACCTAAAAGTGAAATCACTTTTATTCATTCACCCTGCCTCCATCTGGATCTGGACAAAGTGGCCCTCTCTAGCTGCTAGGCAACCTGAACTCTGCATTAAGTATTAACTGTTTGCATTTGCTAAGAATATAATAATGCTACCTTTGAGATTTATTTATAATAAAAAAATATGCCTAGTTGAAAATATAATAGTTTTCCTCCAGTAAACAGTAATTAGCAACTCTGGGAATACAAAACATGCTCAAGAAATGCAGAGAAAAATTATAAATTGGCTCCTTACAACCCTATCATAAGGAAGATGCTTTATATGAAAATATTATTACAGATGGTAGAGGCATAAAACAAAATCTAATCCAAGAATTGCATTTATATAGATATGTAAATATCTATATAATATATGAATATATTTATGTAAGTAATGTTTTTAATTAGATATTAAATTACTAATCCTCATCCAACTACAAAATGAATGTTCTCAATAAAGTTAATTTATTCTATTAACACAACACTACCATTCCTAAACAAGACAGAAGATATTTGAAATTAAAACACAGTGAATTGCTCTTGAAAATTTTTGAAAGAAAGGGGGAAAAAAAACCAACAGAAACATTATTTCATACACCCCTCTCTGAACCATTTTACTTTTTCCATATGCAGCAGCAGTGCTGTCATTCTACCTTAAAAGCATCGTGAATATCTCTGCAATGTCCCGTTCCTCTCAAGCTAAAGAGAGATATTCCTTTCAAGTCTTTTCAAAGCAGATCATTTCCCAGACTGCTTAGTCACAAGCACCACTGATTATTAAAATATCAATTTTGGTGATTGAGGTGTTAATGTCAACAAAGCAAGAGGCCCACTAATGACACCAGAATCAGGCTCGTTCCATGTGACAGCTTGTCAAATCCTGATTCACAAAATACAGACTTTCTCAAACTCAACACAAACACAAATGCAAGATCTCTGGCTTTAAAATGTTCATCAACTTCTGCTGGAGAAACAAAGCCAGGAGTCAGGCCAGAGAGACATTTACTGACACTGCTGTCAGTCTTTACGTGCAGCTGGGCCCTTGAAGCAGGAATTTTTCTGAGCTTTAAGACAACACAAGGAACTCTTTGCAGCTGGCTCCTGCAGCCAAATTCTGTTCTTCTGTTCGACACAGGCAATGTAAACAAAGTCCCATTGATCACTGATCTCCCTGGATCACAGCAGTAATAACTTCCCTCTCACCTTGAGATTTGCAGAACACATAAGTTTATTTGGCACAGCCCCTGAGCACCTCCAGTGTGCCACAGCTGTGCTCACTTCAGAGCTCCACAAGCACCCCTGAACTGAAAAAACCCTGAGCTCCTAGAAGTGCTTTTTTCTGGATTTGAGAGAAGTATTTGGAGTGGTTAAGTCAAACACTTGTACCTTCTCCTTCTTCACTTAGTTTCACATTAAATCTGATTCAGATAAGGCTTAATGCCAAGCTTAGGGGGAGCATAATTGAAAAAATGTCAACATAACTGGAAAACTATAAGTCAGAGCAAAGAGTTCAACGAAGCCACAGGGCCCTGCATTCCCAGAAACTCAACAGCAGCTGTAAATAATTTAAAAAAGTAATTGGAAGACAGGTTGGTGTGAAAATTCTTTCTTCCTACACATAGGAACCCATAATTTTGGTATGTTAATGGACCCCACTAGTGCTTCATGTAGCCTGTAGAACACATTAAAATGACAAACAATCTCAGGACAGGCAGGAGACAAACAAGTTCAACGATTGTGGTTTTGAGAGAGGCACAGAGCATTTTTGTTCAGGTCCTTGAATCATGATTCATGTCAGGGATCCATGCAAAAAGAGAGAAGAATAGAACAAAAGTTACTCTGGAAACTGTCCAACACTTAGGTGTGCCTTTTATTAAAAATAAGTGTTGAATCAATATTGTTGTTGGTAACTCAAATATTACAGGTCCTATGGATAGCACCCTCTGAGGAATCCTGACATCTCTTTTCATAAGAAGTTGAAGGTTATTAAAGCTCTTTTTGCCCCTAAGATCTCTAACAGATTTAATTAAGATTATTGCTTAATTCACTTTAATCACAGTATCTTGGAAAAAACCTCTAATCTTTTATGGTGATTTCTATCTTGCTTTTACACAACTTAGAAAATTTCACACTCCAAAATTCAGAAAGACCAACTAAATGGAAATTATCTTTAGTTGCTTACAGGGCCTGAAGTAAAAACGTTTTTATTGCCAAAACCCTAAATTAAATCAATCAATTCCATATCAGGTGGCTTACCTTAATTTCAATGTCAGGATTTTACAATGTAAAAAGGGTCTTTTATTAAATAATTTGTTATAGATTGTAACCAGCAACACAAAAATAAAATGAATCATGCAGCTGTTGTAAAAAAAAATCTCATTCTAGATTCTCACTATTCAAGATCACCACAATAAATAAAAAAATCTAGGTATGATTACTATAATTTTACATTTAAATACAATTAATAAAGAATTATGAATCAAGTGTGTGTAGATCAATTAGAAGATTAAGCTTTTAGATGGGGCAGAAATTGGGTAGAAATGGGCTGCTGAGCAGGCACAGGAGTTACAGGAAGATACAAATATCTTAGTTAGAGGCCATAAAATGATAGTATGATTGTGTGTAGAGTTCACTCTCTGCAGAGCAGCTGCAGAAAGCAGTCTGAATTTTGGAAAGAGTCTACTTTTCTGCTGCCAGTCATCCCAGTTAACCATGAAACCTGGCCACGCTGATGTAACTTATATTTCAAACTATACCCTAAGACACACTTGCAAATTCAATTTGTTATGAACCTTTGTATTCTCTATATTACAACTTCTGGGCAGTTCCAGCAATAAAAACATCTTTTAATATGCTGCATTTTTCAGGACTCTCAGGACCCTCACCAGCTGAGTAAGACAGTAACACAAAGAGAACTCCCTCAGTTTACTGCAGGGACACAAAGAACCCAGCCACGCAGAACTAAGGAACAACCAAAACCTACACCGACCCAAAACCCCACCTCCCAACGAGCTACTTTTTACCATCACACCTTTGCTGGGATTAATACAAAGCATCTTTGGAAATGCTGGCACTCACCCAAATCTGCAGCTTCACCCTCTTGTCATTCCTGTAAACTGTTTTCACCTTGAAGTCGATCCCCACCGTGCTGACGAAGGCTGGGGTGAAGGTGTCGTCGGCGTACCTGAACAGGAAGGATGTTTTACCCACGCTGCTGTTGCCAATGATCAGGAGCTTGAACATGTAATCAAAGTTTTGGTCTGAAGTGTCTTTCTGCCTGAATCTGGCATCCGTTACTGAAGCCATCTAACAAAATGACAAACATGGAAAAAAGAACAGATTTAAGAGCAGTTCAGCGTTTGTTTTTCCTGAACTGTCTACCATATGTTTAGGTTATCGCTCCACTTTCTAATGTCATAACCACTATATCTGCTGACTAAAGAGGAGCACGCTTCAAAATCTTCTTTTAAATCCTGGCTTTAATCTTGTTTAGTTGTTCACTCATGCTGGTAAGACTTCCAAACCCATGAAATACACCTGTTGCACTGCTTTGTGTTTAGCAGAATAACAGATGGCTACTGCAGATTGTTCAAATACTCATGGGGAAACAGCATTCTTTACTCCAGTGGCAGGGTGCCACTTCTGTTGCTCCAATAAACTGCAGCCAAGAACTAAAATCTTTGACAGTGCATCCAACCATGCAAATCATCAAGCAGCTTCCAAGGTAAATAAACCTAAATAATTGCTTTTACTACTTCTATGGAAAATCCACATTTCGAGTGCATGCACCACCACCATTTTGTCCTTATAAAAGTTCCATCCTCAACACTACAGAAGAAGAAGAAAATAGGGAATGGGAAAATATGAAAAAACAGGAATTTCAGCTGGAAACTTTCAATCCATCCAACACTTATCTACTCCTAAGACTGCAATTGGAATGAACAGCACTTTATAAAATGTGAGGGCTTGGTGGGGGTGCAGACAGCATTTGCAATGCATAAATTATCCCTTTTAGACTCAGAAACAAAAAAAACCAACAGCAGAATATGAATCATTAAGGGCCATGAGCAGCCCTGGCTGCTCTAATGTGTGCAGCTCAGACACTTGGTGGGAGGAAGTAAGACTCTGACTTTTCATCTCTGGTTGCCCAGAACACAACTATACAAATCAAATTACTACAGAGGAGGGAAAAGAAACTTTACCTTTTAACAGATATACCACACTTTTAATCTCTCATGCTGTTTGAAACTACCACACATCAAATAAGCAAAGGTCTTGGCTCCTTATAACCAGTCACAGGTTTGGAAAATTGGAGCAATGACAGCACAGGTCTAATTAGCAGCTACTCATCCAAACCAGGGCCTGGGCTCCTCCTGTGCAGAGTCAGAAGGCACTGAGCAGTGACAGAAGTCTCTCCTTCACCCAGCATCCACAGAAGTTAATTTTCTCCTCAACTCAAATTCATAGGCACCTTTGGGAACAAAATTCACTGCAATGTCTGTTCTCAGCATGTGCCCAAATACCTTCCTTCTTAGCAAGCCTCACCTGCACACAGGACTTCACCCATTCACTGAGGAAAAACCGCAACAGCAACAACACCCCAAAAACCCAAACAAAATCAAAACAAACAGTCCAAAATTCACAACTATAAACCAAAATGGTATTTCAAGGCAGTTTAAATAAGGGTGATAATTTAACTTAAATTTCCAACAGAAGGGAAAAAAACTGAAAGAAATCCATTTTAAACTTCAGTACAATATGCACAATAGTTTATCTCAGGTTAAACACGTGCAACTTTCTCACACAGAAAAGGGCTGGTGCAGCAGGCAGTTCACAGATTGCATTCACAAGGGCAGTTACTGAAGAAATTTATCAGTAGCTCAATAATGAACAGCTGCACTGAATGCATTAAAATCTTCCCACAAGTATTTCTCTGCAGGATACAGCACAATTCTGATACACTCTCTTCTGAACTTCAGCTGCTCTTCAGTCAGACTACAGTCCTTTGCAAGCATTCCAGAAAACACAAGCACAAATTTTCTTCTCATTAGTGTATCAGAAAACAGTGCTTCTACCCATGTGTTGTGGTTCATAGCAGGAATTTCTAAAATGAGGAATTCAACATCTGACCAACTTCCATTCAGGCACTCAGGCCAATGCACTGACTGCCTCCTTATCCTTAGAAATCTCAGCTGCAAAAATTATGAATCAGGTGGTTAGGTGATTTGTACTATCACCACACTGAATGACAGAAAATTCTCTATTTGAATAATTTATCTTCCTCGTACACATTATAATCTCCACAAATGCCATTGACAACACTTGTGCACTTGCTAAAGAAGAAAAAAATAATTAAAATCTCTACTTCTCCATTCCACTCACACAAGCTTGAAATAGTGAGAAACCCTCATCACTTGAAGCCTGGTCTTTTAAAGATTCAGAGGCAGACTTTTAACAAAGATGTATTACACTAATCACACAGGAATCAGTATCTTCTTTCTACCCCTGCCTTCCCAGAAGCCATCCTCATACTCCAAGCTGATCTTTTAACTGAAGCACTGCTGCCTCTATTAACCCTCCTAGATTGCTCTAATCAGAATTTTACCTGGCTACAAATGTGACTTTCAGATCTCAGCTGAAAAAGCAATTACAGAGTGTGGCCAGCTCGAGCAGCTTTGTTAGAAGCACAACACAGAGAATAAGATCAAATGACACTTGCCCAGAATGCGGGGCTGTTGTCATAGAAGCACAGCCCTCACTGGCCTCTGTGCTGGCTGAAGATGCTGCAGGTCAGTGCCTTGAATCACCAGAGGCAATCAGAGCACAAAAATTTTATAGAAAACTCCATCCCCTTGCTTAAATTTGACTCTTCCCTTTCCCCTCTAGTGAATAGAGTGAAACTGAAAGGACTTTCATACTAATTTCTGATTATGTGCCTGATGGCAGATCATTACTGAAGCTTTTCTCCACCAGCACTTGGGCTGGAAGTGTTCACAGGTCTGCCCCTGAATTTGTGCTTGGATCCCAAAGCCAGGGAACAGCAGACCTTTCTCCTGGTCCCCCTCCCTTTCCCTTCCCCACCTGTTGTCTCACTCCTTTTCCAAGCACTCCCTAGTCATGGCAGCCCTGAGGACCCTACAGACAGGTGGTTCAGGAAACAGAGAGATCCCAGTTAAAAATAAACCCTCCTACAGCTTCTTGTGTTCTGCAGGGCTGTTTGTAAAGTTGGTTCAGTTCCTCATCCCTCATGGCTGAGGGAGCCAAGCAGAGGGGACAGAGCAGTGGGAAGTGCTGGCAGTTGCTATGCTACTGTGAGAAAGGTCCACGAAATCACATCTCCTGCAGGCCCTCTGCACCTGGAGGAGATTCTGCAGCACAGGGAAATGGAGACAGCACGCTGAGGTCAGGCAGCTCCTGTCCAAACCACCTGAAGGCTCACACAGCCATTGCTCCCAGGGGATTGTCCTCCCTCCTCAGCCCAAGGCCATTTAGCTGGCAGTGTAACCCCTGCTCCCTGAGCACACAGCCACAGATAATCTCTTAGGATGGCTCCAAACAGAGCAGCATCTCTGCTGCTCCACACAAACACAGCCCAAGGAGAGTTCTGTTACAGGAGACTGGGTCAAACACAGCTGGCACACAGAGGGCAAAGGAGAGGCTCGTGATTGTTTCCATTTTGACTGTCTTGGACTAATCCTCAATAAAATACTTACACAGGAAAGATTTTGCTACAGGACATAAAACCCATTACACAGGAGAGGAAAAAGCTGCCAATCAGATTGTCCTTGAGAATACTTCAGCACGAGACCTTTCATCATTTAGTTCTTTGCCTGGGTAGCCTTCTTTTTTGTAGCTAAGAGCAATATTGACAGTCTTTTTTCCCCACGTGCATTAGCAACGGAAGCAAGGTCTCAAACACAGCCACTTCCAACTAGTTTTGTGGGAATAGGCAGTTTTGTAGCTCTGAGATACCTTATTATTATTTCCCTGTTGAGGAAAAAGCCTGCAGTGTGAGCTCATCTTTTATTAGACAAAGAAACCACATAAGAGCAGGATGCTGCAAATGCTCTAAAGCAATAAAATCTTAATCAGAGCTTATTAGCCACCAAAGAATATATTCCTAGGTCAAGGTGGCTCTCCTGCCTTTAGTTTCTATTTTGGTCTAATGAATTTTAGACCAAAAAATGCCTGTTGCCCTAAGACACCTCAATGGGAAACCAGCCTCTGTTGTTTTTAGTGCTCACTGAAATGTGTCACATAGAGGGATCCACACAGCTGTGCTCCTCCATTTGTGACCAGCATCATGGTGAAGACTCAAACTGGTTTCCAGCACAACACAAAACATCAAAGTGTTCCCTGTGCTTAGGAATCACTGAATGTGGTCACTGTAACCCCTGCTCTGCAACACTTTTTGCCTATAGCCAACCTCAGTGAAAGTTTAAAGTGCTGGCTAGAAAACTACTGATGTATCTCACCACTTATTTACTGCCAGGAAAAAAAGGCTAAGGTTGACTTTCAGTGTTGCCAGCCCTTATGGTTTTAGCTACAAACTAATAGAGGGCTGTTCTTTATCCTCTCACAGACAAGAAACAAGAAATCCAAACATTACCTTGGAAGGTTACATCTCTTTTTTAGCGACCACATGGGTGTGTTCACTGACCTGCTGTTTCCACATCCCATTCACTCTCACAACAATACGAGAAAGAAGTCTGAATTTTGGAAAGTCTACTTTTCTGCTGTCAGCCACCCCAGTTAACCATGAAACCTGGCCACACTGATGCAACTCATATTTCAAACTATACCCTAAGACACACTTGCAAATTCAACTTGTTATGAACCTTTGTATTCTCTATATTACAACTTCTGGGCAGTTCCAGCAATAAAAACATCTTTTAATATGCTGCATTTTTGAAGACAAAACTAATTTCCTATCATTGTCTTGTGTTGTTTAGGATCAGTAGCAATTTAAATGTGACAGTTTAACTGTTTCATCATCACCTACTAACACACATTTCTTTAATTTACTCCTCTGTATTTCTACAGTAACCCATGAGAGCTGTTACTAATGTACAACATAACTTCTTCTCAAAACCATTAACAACTTGTGCATTTTTTTCCTCAAAAAGTCGTAGAAAGTGCATCTAAGTTAAAAATATTCTAGTTCAAAAATTACACATCTAAGTCAATTTTCTATTATAAAAACTCACTCCTTTATGTGCTCTGTCATTGGAAAATAAACAATTTTTATTTTCAGAAATCAAGTTCAATTCTGAACCAGATTTCTACCAAGAAAATTAATTTTTTTACAGCCAACACGTGCTGCCCTAAGGATAAAGCTCATAAAGGAAATAAGGCAGTGATCTTAGAGACTCTTACCCAAATGCTATTCTACAAGAGAGATTTATCAGAAGCAGAAAACAGAGCACGAGCAATTAACATAACTGCTAATAAACATTGCAAGCAAGCGATAGTTACCAATTTAGATCTATAATCCATGAGAGAGATGAAGGCTTTGCTGTGAGTATATGAATCAAGAGAGTGGTCACACTGTTGAACCTGCGATGCAGAAGCAAAAGGATTACAATGATTATGATAAAGATAATAAGAATATTAGGTAAGGCAGGTTAGGCTGGCAACACAGTGCTGTGTAAGGTCTGAGCTTCCTCCACTGAAGGTAAAGAGGAAAATCCTGCAGTGTACAAAGAGAACAGAAACAGTGCTTGAGTTAGTGATGGATATTAAGATAAAAGCGAACATTTGAAGCCATCAGTTTAAAGTTTATTAAAGGGAGATTATCTTTACTAATCTAAAATTAAAGTTCCAGATAAATCTCACAAGTGGATGGAAAACCTTAGGCAGGAATCATTGCATGTTTCCTGAAGAAAGGCAGCAAAGCAAACGGAATCAAGAAGCAGCTGAAATCCCTCTGTACACATGGGTGTTTTGCACAAAGCCTGGATCAAAGTCTACCCTGCTGCAAAGACACCTGCAATAGGACATGGAAACATCTGCAACCTACAACATATCTACACAAAAATATCTGCCTTAAAGTAATAATTATTCCAGATTCAGAGCAGAAAAATGTAACAGAACATAGATGTCTTTTTCATGGCTAATACAATCTAAAGGCCAAGTTTGTGTCTGGTGCATTTCCTCTCCAGTAAGGCAGGTACAGCACCATTTGTCATCCTGACTTACATTATCTTGCCTTGTGGAGACTGCCAAAACACCTGGGCACACTCAGACCTCACGTAAATAACAGGCTGCAGCCACCTACTCCGGGCCAGAATTTGAACCAAAGACAAATACTTTCTCAGCATCCACACAATTGACAATCACCTCACTTGGCAACACGACAGCAGCTTGGTCTTGCCCAAAGTATTGCACATTTTTTGGTACCAGTTACATTTCCTCCTGCTGTCACAGCCCTGCTCCCTGTGACAGCCCCTGGCTCACTCTTCAGTGCTGTTCAGAACCTGATTTTGGGATGTTGTCTAAATGCCACTCAATTGACAGATCTGGAACAAAAATAATGAAACACACCACACAGAAAGTCCATGTTCATTACTTTAAAAATGTGAGCTCTTCATCTTGAGACCTTCATCTTTAATGAAATTCATTTATTAATGAGTCCAGAAGTCTTATGAGAAGATGCTTGTAGTGCATTTGTTCTGGAATTTATATGCTACCAAAAAGTTCATTATATGCATGACAGCTAAAGGATGAAGACCTCTAAGCAATGCCAGCAGCTATTTATTTTCATCACTCATTTAGATTTGGGAACACAGACTTTAAAAACAGCTTTAAAGGGTTTTTAAGAACTTGCTGGGTGTGGAACACAGTCAAGAACCAGCAGGTATCACTTTTTTGCCATCTATCTTTACAACTATGTTTGGTTTGACTGCTCTTAGAAAGATTTCCTTGAGTCAAACACCAAGCTGTGCCTCTCCCATTTCCTACACGACATTCAACATCCTCCAAGTCCACTTTAGAGCCACAAAAAAATTCTCAGGAAGGAAGAATTAGTCCCTCTAACATTACAGTGACAAAAAAAAAAAGAAAAGAAAAAAATAGATTTTTCCACTTTTCTACCCTCTTCTACGAGTGTTGAGTGTTTGCCACTCTATCACATGGTTCCATCATGCCTGTTGGCAAGCACACTACTCCAGAAAGTACAGAGAAAAATATTTAACAGTAAAAAAATCTCTCCTGGTAAAGAGGATCCACTAACTGAACCCAGCTCAGCTCTCTCCCAGAGGATGAAAGGAAGAGGAGATTTTTTTCTTCCCTATGCCCTAAAGAGATTTCCACAATTCCCTGAATATTCTGTTGAATTCTGGAATCCTGGAGCCAGCCAATTTCTAAGTCTACAGAGCTGCAAGCTGAGGCTGATCCAAATCCAGCCCTGTCCCAGGGAACAGTGCACACAGATGAGGTTGACAGCTGTTACAAAACTCACCATCTTCAAAGCCCTTCCTTCCTGTCACAAACATTGCAGCCATGACCGAAACAACAGAAATCCGGAATTCAGTCCCCTTCTCATTGGATCTCCAGCCTTGCAGTTCTGCCTCTCTTTCTCAGGAAGGAACTGGCAACAGTGAAGTAATTCCGAGCCCCTCACTGCTGAACACACTGAAGAAGCAGCGACATAAAAGCTCCCAGAGCATCACACAAGAGGAATCTGTACCAGCTCTGCTACAAGACACGTGTGAGTCCCTGCTGGAAGGCAGGGCACAGCTATGTTCTGCCCTGGGATACAGCCCTCCATGGAGAAAACTTCCCAGGGTGGTGGAAGAAAAGGGAAGTTCAGGCATACGATGGCACTCACCCTGTCTGGAGCTAGATTCAGGTAGACACCTCTCCACCAATGAGCAGGAGACAGTTACAGACTTTTCTGCATCACTGGGTCTAAAATCTTTCACTTACAGGTAAAAACAAGCTGCTGTCCTCACCAAATCAAGTGACCAGAGATGGGAATTGGCTTGTAGAGACCACCTGCAAACCAGAGTCACACAGACAGGGCCAGCTCAGGATGCCTCTGCAGTGCAGAAGTCTAATTTGCTGCCTTTTATCCTCCTCTTCCAAGCAGAAAATCTGTGATGAATAAGTTAATTCATTTCTCTGTGCTGTGATGTTCTGCCATGCTGCAAAGTAAGCCACCTGCTAACTGGGATTACAAGTAGCACCCTCACACTTCACATTTTTTAATGAGCTAATACTTCCAAAAGTAAATCTTTCTGCTTATTTCAAATATCAAACACTACTGCACTAAGCTAAGCACATATTTCCAGGAGCTTGCTAAATATGCAGAACCTGAAGCTGCATGAAAACACATGAAAATTAAGGTAGGCAAAACCATCTCTGAACTGCATAGCTAATATAACTAGTACATGATAACAATCATGTTAACAACACTAAATGCTTTGCTACACACAATAACTATTGCTATTAAAACCTAAAGCTGCTAAGTCTTCTCACTTTGTCACCTGAAAATATATTGGGTCTACAGAGAGGGCATCGCAATTTTGTCAAAATTGCAAAGGAAGCTTGATTTTAATTTGGTTTGTCTCTCTTCTGACTTATACTATAAATTGTTCTGATAAAACTGTCCTGAAGGCAGTGAAGTCCCAGTAAAATGCATATATAACCACCTCCAGGATAGCAAGCACAAATAACAGGAAACAAAAGCCTTTTAGTTACACACTTCCATACAGTAGTGTCTGGATTCAATTTTGTACTCTCTATAACCCGATACCAGTGCTCCCATGATCTGAGTACAGTTACAAACCACAGATTAAAATTATAGTTTTACCTTTGGATGGGAAAAAAAAAACGTTCACAAGAGAATGCCATTTGGACGCAGAGCTAATCCAGACAACTCTGAAGCCTTGCACACTATTATTTGCACAACTGGGAGCGCAGCACTGGGTGAGGAATAAGTGATGAGAAACATAGCAGAAGTCAAAAACAGATTAGCCACCAAAGAATTTCACAGAAACATGTTCTGAGACCACGGTCTTATATTGTCTCAGGATACGGGAAAACTTAAGTTAATATTATTTCTCCCGCTCTTTTTTGACAAGTTACACTTCATTTAGGTCAGATCAACCTGATGCACCGCACGAGCACACAGCACGTCGGTGTTTGTGAGAAGGAAAGGACAGCGAGGAGGCAGAAAGGTGGAGCCCCCGGTGCCGGCGGTACGGCTGCGGTCCCGCGGGCTGATCTTACCGCGCACATCCCAGCACTGCCGGGCTGCGGGCCAGCGCGGAGACAACCAACGCGCCGTCCCAGAACGCATGGCTAAATAATACCACGCGCGTTTTGCGCGGCATAAACTGGACAAACCGGAGAGTTTCTACTTTTTTGTGAACTAAATTAGAAGACGGATCCGTTCCTCTCGGTGCGGCGCCCGGGGCTGTAAGGGCGGTGAGGGTACGGGCGAGTCCGCTCCTCCGGCTGCTCGGCTCCAGCGGCTCTGCGGCGGGGTACGCACCAGCTGGAGAACAGCCGGGAAGGCCCCGCTCTCCCTCCTCCTTCCCCGCAAGGCTGAGGGTATTTCAGAGATAAGGCAAGATCATATCGCCTCTCATTGCTGGGAAATGTTTATTTTAGCGGTGGAACTGCTGTCGCCCTCTCCGCCCCGCCGCTCCCGAGGGCTGCCCGTTACACCGCACCTNCCGGACTGACCTGAAGGGAACCGAGCCGAGCTGAGGCGAGCGGTCCCGCGGGCGCTGCTCGCGTGGCGGGAGCCGTCCCCCCGCCGGTACCCGGGGCGGCCCTGGGGGCGGAGCGCGGCGGGCGGGGGCGGGGGCCCGCAGGGAGCGCGGGAACGGGAATCGCCTCAGGCGCTCCTGGAGCCCCCGCGGGCCGGGAGAGCCGCCCGGGTGCGACCCAAACTCGCCCTTCTTGTCGCGCTCTCCGCACGGGCTGGGGCTCTCATCAGTAGCGATGGCCGCTGTGGCATGAGGCGCTACGTTTCTACCGGTGAGGAGGNCGCCGAGCCCGGTTCTTGTCACCCGCTCCCCCGAGCCGAGCCGGGCACTGCCCGGGCTGGCGGCGACGGGCGGGGTACGCACCAGCTGGAGAACAGCCGGGAAGGCCCCGCTCTCCCGCCTCCTTCCCCGCAAGGCTGAGGGTATTTTAGAGATAAGGCAAGATCATATCGCCTCTCATTGCTGGGAAATGTTTATTTTAGCGGTGGAACTGCTGTCGCCCTCTCCGCCCCGCCGCTCCCGAGGGCTGCCCGTTACACCGCACCTCGGGGCACGGAGCACCCACCCGGCGCTCACCCGCCCCGGCTGCCGTCCCGCGGAGCCCGGGGACAGCCTCGGTGCGAGGAGGGCAGGAGGAGTTTGTGAGTCCGGGGGGGGACGGGAACATGAGGTGCGGAACACCGCCAGCCCCCTCCCCGCCACCTTCGAGGGGAAGCAGCCCCGACGGCGCGGGAGGAGCCCCCTCAGAGGGGCCGCGGCTCTTACCTGCGGGGGAAGAACGGCGGCGCCGGGACGAGCCGAAGCAAAACGAGCCGGACTGACNGGCGGCCCCGGGGGCGGAGCGCGGCGGGCGGGGGCGGGGGCCCGCGGGGAGCGCGGGAACGGGAATCGCCTCAGGCGCTCCTGGAGCCCCCGCGGGCCGGGAGAGCCGCCCGGGTGCGACCCAAACTCGCCCTTCTTGTCGCGCTCTCCGCACGGGCTGGGGCTCTCATCAGTAGCGATGGCCGCTGTGGCATGAGGCGCTACGTTTCTACCGGTGAGGAGGTAAAAATTGAGGCTGTGGCTGCGATCTAAGTCCTTGGCATGAAGGAGGCCTGATGAAGAGGTTGTGATGAACCCTCTTAGGTTTAAAACATTTTAGGCCCCAGAGAGAACTGAATGTGGTCTGTTCCTTTCCAGGAAACCAAAATAGCCTGTGGAGATGGTGTCCTAGACAGAATGAACAAAATATTGGGCTTTTAAAAACGTAGTAAACATTACGTGTGACATAACTAAGAAGGTGCTTCCCCAATAACCAGCAAAGATGGCAGGATTTAATCAGGTGCCTCACCACAAACACAAGGTTTTGGGCCCGAGGAGAGAGGCTCCTTGTGAGGGGAGAACAGAGCAGGAGGTGTTTAAAGCTACTGGATTTGCAGGGTTTCTGTCTTCAGGCAGCACCTCTGAACTCAAACCCCTAAAACTTGGGGGTGCAGATGTCTCTACACCCTGCTACATCCTCCAGAGCACTGCTGCTTTATTCTCAGTCTCGTTGTGCCTTTTGTTGGATGTGCAACACTTTGACTCAGCTTAGAGATTGCCCACACAGCACAGGAATCACTTGTAAAAGCTTCCTGCACATCTGGTGATCTTCAGCATCTGATCCTCAGCTCTGATCTTTGGGTGGTCTTTGGACTGGCTAGTAGGGCAGCCAGCCCTTGGCACAGCTTGAGCTTTTTAACAGTTCAGCCACTTTAAAGAAGACTGGAAATTGATTTTTTTTGCTACATTTTGTCCAGGGCAGTTCACTAGTCACTAGTATAATGAGAATGTAGAAAGCCAGGGAGCACAGTGCTATATGACTAGCATATAGTTGAGGTGAGCATTTTAGGAATGACCCCAGGCAGCTTTAAGGAACACCTCTTCTCTCTGCAGATCAGAGATGCCATACAGTTTGTCCATTTTACTCAAGTCAGGGCTGTCAGCCAGGTGGCCCAGAGGACAATTCTACCCAACATCAGAGTAATTTTCTACCCTCATCTAGAATGAAAATATGTGTTTGCCATCAAAAACCCAGCTACAATTACTGTTATATAAACCAGGCCCTGATTTAAGCCTTAAGCAAAATATCAGTTTTGTGTAGGCAACTAGAAATAATCAACAGTGTAACAAAATCCCAAATCGTTACAGGTATTTCAAAGGCAGACTAGCAGACTTGACACCAGAAAAAGTCTTTCTAGCTGCTTGCAATCCTCTTGTTGCTCTGGGATAGCTGATCTCTGCCTTTGCCAAAACCTGACTTCTCATCCACTTCTCTCAGTCTGCTGACTGATGCTCAGTCTAGAAAGCCACCGTGATCCCACAGCCCTATAAAGCACCAACACAGAATGCAAGTGGTCATGGGCACATATTTGCACCTTTGCAACCTCAAGCCATCATGGCTTGAGGCTCACTTGGGCATCTGGTGGTGATCGCCTGTTTTGACACCCTACAACCTCAGCCACGAGTGCAGAGCTGCTGTTCAATCCTAATTTCCAAAGGCTTTTCCAGATTTCATGCCACCCCTGAAATGCCAGTGTTTACCTACAATCCCTTTCTCAGTCAGGGATAACCAAAAAAAGGCATGCACCCAGGTAATTAGGAGACAGGAGAATATGTAGTGATTTTTGCTATCACCTTGTTAAGACATATTTTTATAATTTATGGAGTGAATATTTTTTTTTTGCTTTGCTAGTGCATTTCCCTTCCAGGTTTTAATGTTGTATGGTCATGAATAACTGACACCACTTCCAGTGGGGGAGGTCTTTGTTATTTTAGATTTATAGATGAGGAAATAAGGAAACAGGAAAGAACTCCCACAAGCACATGGAGGTGGAAGAGCAGATGCTGTGCTTTATCTTGTTTTCTGACATGTGGATCTATCTCACTCTCTCACAGCAGTCATGAGAGCATATTTATCAAGCACAACATACACACTCTACTACTCTCTCAACATTTTTAATTCAAAACACTGCATCCTCACACAGTGCAATTGATCTGAAGAAACAAATTTAATCTTTTCTAAAAAGGGAATTTTTTAAAAAAAATTAATTTATCAATTCGTGGATTGATTTATTTATCCTTACAGCAAGGGCAGCACCAAAACAGTTAAATCAGCTGTTGTCCAGGGGAGTCAGGTGAGAACAGTGCACCCACAAACAAAACCCTCCTTGTTTGAACAGGCAGCACTCACCCAGGTGCTTCTCCACTTCAGAGTGGGATAAAGAGCATGTAAGGCCCATGCTGTGCCCCCAGGGCAAATTTCATTCCCTTTGACAGGGCTAATGCACCCAAATCCTCACAAATGGCTCTTTGAACACTGTTCATAATATCAGAAACAGCACAATAAAGTGATGTCCAAATTTGACTGTGCTGCCAGTGCAGCTTCTTTTATGCATAGCCTATTACACTGTGACCTGAAGCACTCTCAAAAAGCAGGGAGAACATCTGCAGTTGTTATCAATTAATATTTCTACAGCACATCTACCTACTTCATGCTGTGCATGTGCAAAATGGTCCAAAAATGAGTGCATACCAGAAAATAAACTCTAATCAGCAGCCAGCTACCACCCACAGCCTTAGCAAACTCAGTCCACACACTCCTGCCCCTTCAGCTCCTCCCTTGCCCTGACTTGGAGCAGCAACAATGGGATCATGACCTTTTGAGAGGGTGGAATCTCATGAAGTTGGCTCCCTTTCACTCCCCACATCACAGAAATCCTGTGGGAATGGAGGAGGAGATTCCTGTGTTGGCTGGAGAAAAACAGAACACGAGAGCAGTGCCTACCCACTTGAGATCCCATGCCCAGGTCATACCCTGCCTGCTTCCCAAATCCTGCCTGCTCCCAGATCCCGGCTGCTCCCTGCACTTTTCCTGATGCCTGTGGCCCATGCTGGGATGAGAGCCAGCACGAGGTGGTGTGTAACAGCCTCTCCCACTGTTCCGAGTCAGAACCTGGAATTCTCTAAGCACAGGTCAGCCAGTCCCTGCTTCCAGCATAGCTGCGAGCAGTGAAGTTTGGGGTCTCTATTTCCTTCATTTGTTTGCAATCAAAGGAATTTACTGCAGATTTTGCCATTACAAAACGGTGCCATGACATTTTTCACAGCTTGGGGAGGATCACTCAGGCTTTGGTCCCTGTTCCCATTGCCTGTGACAGGTCACAGGGGCTGGCTGGCACTTGTCAGAGAAGATTCCTCCTCCTCGGATGGTGCTGACGTGGTGGCACCGGGCTGGCACTGCAATGGCAGGAGTGGTGTTCCCTGGACAATGGCAGCCCTGGGAACTGTGCACAGCCACACCTTACTCTAGACAAACTTTGAGAGGAAAAGCAAACTGAGATTATTTGACTAACTGCTTGACAAATTAGCACCTGTTTCTTCGAGGAGGAAAGTGGGAATGGGTTAATACGCCAAATAGTTTTGAGACAAAGTGACTTTTAACATTTAGACAGACTTTCACTATTGTTTCCTGGTTCCCTCCAGGCAGCAACCTTCCCTCTCCAGTCAGTGCCAAAAACAACTTACACAGCTGTCTGGAAAAGGGATGCAACCTTTTAGAGAAACTTCATCTTTGGCGTTGCTGTCTTTGAAATGAGTGTGGATTTGCAGTGACTTCCCCATTTCATCCTGCTCTCTGGAGAGAGCTCTGTTCAGAGTAATTCCATCTTTATTGCTTTCTGAATCTCCATCCTCAGGCCTCAAGTTTAGATCCACCTATAGCGACGGTTGTCAAGGAATAGCACTGGAGTGGTGGTCCTGGCTGGGCAAACCCAAACAGCCATAATCCTGGTCAGCTGCAAATAAATATCACAGCATAACATAAACACAAATACCTCTCCTCTTGCCAAAAGTTAACAGAAGTTTC
>VZTB01016550.1:35891-48555 GCA_013397245.1 Thryothorus ludovicianus
GGATGGGCTGATGAGGATGTGGGGGTACCAAGCAAAGGGGGCACAGGGCAGCAGCTCCAATCCCCATAAAACCATGGAATTGTTCAGGATGGAAGAGATCTCTGAGGTCAGAGTCCAACCCAGCCCAACCCCAGCAGCACGGCCCATCCTGCCATGGCATGGTCAGAGCTCTCTGCCTTTCCAATCCAGAGAAAATCCCAGGAATTCAGCTCAAAGCCACCTGAACACCGAGGAGCCTCAGCTGCCTCTCCAAACACATCCCCAGGGATGAACACAAATCCACACAGGAGCTGCCAGGCTCCAGAGGGAAACAAGGGGAGAGGCTGGGACTGTTCCAGCTGGGAAATGGGACACTGAAACAGGACTTGGCTCATAATTAAACCCCTGCATTAATCAGGATCCTTGGAAAAGGTGGAATCCTGCTTGGATGCCCGGAGCTCCCATCTCTGGGAAGGTGGAGCTATCCCTGGGCACAGGGCTGGAGCTCTGTCCCAAGGAAATGTTTTCCCCTCCCAGTATCAGTCAGGAGCTTGGCTCAAGCCTTGGAACAAGATTTATGTGCCCTGAAAGAAACACCAGCTCTGGGGACCCCAGCTCTCCCCAGAATTCCTGGGAATTCTCTTCTGTGCCATGTCCCGGGAATGGGGCTGGCTGTCATGGGAAGCAGGGAAATTCTGCATGGAGCAAACTCCTGCACGTGCTGGGGGCTTAGCAGGAATCCAGGCTGATCCGTGAAGGAACGTGAAGGCAGCAGCGTCCCTGCACTCTGCTTTTGGCTGGAAATTCAGGATAAAATTCAGGATATAATCCACAGCGTGTGGGACTCAATAACCGCCCACCTTTTTTATTTAAGGCAGCAAAATAACTCAAATAAATCCAGCATTTGGAGAAAAAATGTGGTTATTTTGCTTCTAAATTCCCAACCCTGCACCTCCAGCAGGTGCTGGGGAGCAGAGATTGGATACTCCAAAATCCCACTTTGCCTCTTCACCTGCATCCCAGTTTCCTTCCCAGCTCCCAGTTCAGGAAGGAAAACCAAGCATCCCTCCTGGACAAGGGCCAGGGGAATGCTCCTTGCTCCGGGCTAACAGACCAAGAGGTTTCACTGTGGCCAAAATGTTATTTTTATAAATATTTGCCAAGCTTAATTGCAACAAAAATATTCCAAACATTTTTTTTCCCCCCTCACAGAAAGTGGCAATTGAAACCTGTTGCTAAAGATTCCCTCAGAGGAGTTGAAACCCAACCAAGCAGAGCCTGCTGAAATGCAAACCCTCCCCTAAAGAAGTTAAAAGCAAAAATGGGATGCTGGAACAGCTTCTGTGTCCAAACACAGACAGGAAAACAAGCCTGGATAAAAGGAAAAATCCGGACTGAGAACAAGGAGTGGGGGAACTGCTCCATGTGGGCTTGGGGCAGGTGGGGCTGGGCCAGCAGCCATGGGCAGATAAATGGGAACAGCCTGATCCCAGATGGACACACGGCTCCAGAGGGTCAGCACGGAGCAGGAACCCCTGACAATGTGACAGCAGGGCTGGAGGGATGGGAATGGAGATGGGAAAGGGCTGGAGAATTCCTGAGGGAGCTGGGCAGGGGCTCAGCCTGGAGCAAAGGAGGATCCAGGAGGGAAAAGCTCTGCAGCAGAGCCCTCCACAAACTTCCCAAACTTTTTTTTCCCCTCATGTTTTCTCCCAATTTTTGATTTTCCCCTCATGGCAAGAGAGAGACCCTGAGGGGCTGGAGCGCGTCCAGGGAAGGGAATGGAGCTGGGAAGGGGCTGGAGAATTCCTGAGGGAGCTGGGCAGGGGCTCAGCCTGGAGCAAAGGAAGATCCCGAGGGATCTTTTCCCTCTCTGGAATTCCCTGGCAGGAGGGGGCAGCCGGGGGGGTCGGGCTGTGCTCCCAGGGAACAGGGACAGGAGCAGAGGGAACGGCCTCAGGCTGGGCCAGGGCAGCTCAGGGTGGATATTTGGGACAATTCCTTCCTGGAAAAGGTGCTCAGATGGAATCCCCATCCCTGCAGGGATTTAGAACCCTGTGGATGTGGCACTGGGGACAGGGGCCAGTGCTGGGAATGGCTGGACTCAGCCTCAGAGGGCTTTTCCAACCCTATGGATCCTGTGGGTCCATGGCCCCTGACAAGAACAGCCCCATCCTCTGCACACAAACACCTGAAGCAGAGCTGGTTTCCAGCTCATCCCAGCTAATCCTGGATGTCCTGAGGCCAGGCGAGAAGGAATTCCTACCAGGCTGGTAGGAAAAGGGAGGTTTGTGTGGGAAGTAAAGGCTGGGATTTCACAGCCAGTGCTTCCCATTAACTGCATTCCATGGAATTAAAATGGCACTTTCACTGCTCAGTCATACCAGTAATACCAGCTAAAACTCCGTGCACTTGGCTTAAAGTGAAACCAAAAAGAGCATTATAAAACCAATGTGAAACCTCCCAACACCACATCCATCTTAATCCCTCTGGATTCCCTAAAATGAGACGGAAATATTGGAAGACACACAAAAGGCCAGGCTGGACACCTGTGAGAGGAGAGAGCAAGACAATGCTCTTCTTTAATAACAGAATCATGGAATTCCAGACTGGTTTGTGTGGGAAGGAACCTTAAAATCATCTCATTCCACTCCCTTTCGTGGGCAGGGACACCTTCCAGTGGACTAAGTCCTTCCAACTTGGATTTGAACACTGTATTTTCTGCATCTCCCTTTGTCCCTCACTGTGCTTCATTAATAAACCTTTCCCAAGTGCTCTGAGTATCCAGGTCATTATTCCTATTATTATTATTATTATTATTCCTACCAGAAAAGTGATCAAATCACCTCTAGAAATACATCACAAGAGACATCGCTTCAGGTCCTCCCTGAATTTAACAGAAAAGCAGGAATTGGGCCCTGAATCCACCCCCCAACCCCCAGCCCTGCAGCCCGACGTGGTGGTGATGAATCAGTTTGTGGAATCAAGCTCACACCACCCTGAGAAACACAGGCCTTTGTCCAAAAGCATTTGTCAGAACAAAAACAGAACCACCCAAAATTGAACTGCACTCAAGTACTTAAAAAAAGGAGGAAGGGCAAGGAAGGAGCAGACAGGGCTGGACATGAGGGATTTGGGGGCTGGAAGGGACCATCTCCTGAGGATACCCACAAATTAAGGGACGCAAGAGCCAGGAGGGGGTTGATGCAGTATTTTCTGCAGGGAGGCAGGATTTGCTGTTTGCCACCCTCGGGGACTGAGGTGGCAGTGGGAGCTGTGTTATCCCAGGGGAAAACACCTTTCTGCTAAAAAAAACCCACAAACCAACTGCAAACCCCTCCAAAAGCAGGACCAGGAGCACTCGTGTCCCTAAGGATAAAGCCAAGTGGAGCACCAGAAAAAATGCTCAAACAAGGAATCACATAAACACCAGAACTGATTTGTATCTTCTAAATCTGCCCTTGTTTTCCCTTCAGCAGCAGCATCACCACTAACCCTGTGGTGATGGGATCCCAGAGGGAACTTTTCCGTGATCCCACAATCCCAGAATGGGAAGGGAACTTGGAGCTCACCCAGTGCCACCCCCTGCCATGGGCAGAGACACCTGCCAGCGTCCCAAGGTGCTCCAAGCCCTGTCCAGCCTGGCCTGGGACATTGCCAGGGATGAGGAGTTCACAGAGTGAGGGTGGGATCCCAAAGTGCAGGCAGTGGGGATGGGATCCCTTTGGGATGTGCTCTGGGATGACCCCACTCCAGCAGGGAGGCTGGAGCAGATCACCCCACTGCGGTCCCTCCAGCCTGACCCATCCCATGGGGGCCACCAGAAACGCTATAAAAACCCAAATCAGGAAAGGTGCAGCCTGGAGGAACCTGGGAAGATGCCAGGGGAGCAGGAGCAGGCAGAGGGGAAGGATTTGAGGGATGTGCCGAGGCTCCAGCCCCTGTCCGGGCAGGTGTGAGCAAACCCCGGTGGGACTCTCCCATCCCAGCAGCTCCCGTGGCTCTGCTGAGCTCCCAGGACCAGCTGAGCTCCCAGCCCCGAGCCCAGCTGGCCCCCAGCTCCCCACAGATCCACCCAGCAAAGCTCAGGCCAGTGCAATCCGGGCGCGGCCCCGCCGGGATCTCGGCGTTCCGCCGCTTCCCATCTTCCCTGACAAACACGGATTCCACGGAAAGCCAAGCACGAGGGCAGAGGGCTGCTTGCACTGAACATGTTTTACCAATTAGGGCCTCGTGGTCTCCATCAAAACATCCAACACAACATTAATAACACGGGGAGTGGGGCTTCACGGACACTGCACGCTCCGGGTCCTTTCCTGGTTCCAACACTCATCAGAAGCTGCCTAAGAAGCTCTAATTAATTAGAGTCATCATCCAAATCATGCTATTTGCCTGTTTAGATATGTTTAAACTTCATTATTTCAGCCCAGGATTTTCTCCCGTTGCAGCTTTCCACGCACCAGCTCGGCCATGGCCCCTTTCTGCTCCGGGAGGGATAAAAATCCCTGGGATCCCCAGCTGCCCAGGAGGGACACAGCTGGCTGCATCCAACCCCTACAGGGCAGCAAAGGCTGTTCAGGGAGGAATCCCAGGGAATTATGAATAATGCAGGGATCTCAGCACTGATCAAAGCCTGTTAGGATTTCATTTAGCAGAAGACAGGGATCATTCTGCCTGTTATTAAACCCAGAACTCCTTCCCAGCCTGTGCTGTTCAATTAAACGTAACAAGCTCCATGCTGACAGCCAGGATGCTCCTTCTTCCACATCCCAGGATTTCCAGGCACTGCTGTCAATGCTCTCTATCCACTCTTAGGGGACATTTATTTATCATTATTGATTCCTTTTGTTCTTAATGAACCCTGACAGTTCTACAGAACTTTCAGCCTCATTATTGGCCCAAAGAGCTGAGTCAGCCCCCATCCCACCTGAAATCCAACAAATCCTAAAGATGGGAATCCACCTCAGCATATTCCTCTACCACCTTTCAATCCAAGCTATTCCAGCACCTCTTTCCCGGGTGAATCTCAGTCCAAAACCCACAGCAGTAACCAACTCCAGAATCCTCATCCGTGACTTCCACCTGCATCCAGTCACTCCCTGCATTTCCAGGGCTCCCTGATGCTCCCAGCTTTGCAGTTGGACCAAGCAGGACAATGCCAGGAGGATTCCCTGAGGCCCAGGATTGCATCCCAAGGATATCCTGCACACCAGCTCTACCCCGAGGAGCTCTGGCTGTGCCTTCAGCTGTTTGACTGGACTGCTCAGTAAGAACAGGCAGTTTTCTCAGCATTCAGTAAACAGGCTCCTTCTGCCAATTATGCAAATCAGATGCAGATTTATCCCAACAGACTTGGCCAGTCCCACCAAGGAGAAGGGAACTGCAGCATTCCGATGGTATCGGCTCCATCCCGGTGCTCCATGAGGGGATCCAGAGCCAAAGCCATGCCCTGGAATGCCTGGAGGGGCTCCCCTCTCTGCCCCCCACCCTGAAGGGCATCACTTCCACCCCAAATTTCCAACCACCCCACACCTGGATCCCCTTTGGGTTGATTTCCAAGATCCTGGTTGGTTTTCCTCAATCCTTCATGGAGGTGGCATGCAAGGCACCTGTCCTGCTCCATCCATACCTTTGGACCCCAGACAGGGAACAAACATTCCTCACACCAAAACCCCAATTTCTGCCCCAAATCCCATGGGAGAACATGCAGGGAGGGGGGACCAAATGTGAGGCCCATCACCTCCAACACCTCCCACCCACGCTCCTGCTCTTCCCCACGGCAAATATTCCACTTTTTGAAGGCTCTGACACCACCTGGGTGTTAAATCCTGCCTTTGCTGCTCAGTTCTCCTGCAGAACATGGCTCTGGTTTGGAAAAGCATCCACTGGATTTCCTGGGACACAGCTGAGATGGGTGTTGGGATTTGCTTCCTGCAGGAGCTGTTTTAAGCCAAATTACAGAATCTCAGCATCAAGCTGAGGGGCATGTTGCTAATATGATGCAGTTTAAAAACAGTGGGGTCATTTTATTATTTAAAAAAATTTAATAAGAATGATTTGATTGTGTTTTCTGGGCTCCACAGCTACCAGGCAAACAGGAGGTGCCAAAAAATTTCCCGCGGAAGGCAGCAGGAATTCTTTGCCTGAACACTTCAGAACATCCCCTCCTCTTACATAACAACTCCCTGCTGGAATTCCCTCTGCAAACCCACATCCACACATATTTTGGGAAATGTGGAGCTGCTCCGGGAGAGCCCTTCTGGGGATGAACACGGCCCCTCCCAGGGTCACACCTGCAGCAAGAGGGGCCTGGGGGCTCCCCCCTCTCCCTGCTCAGGGGAACTTTGCAGAACTCCCTGGAACGTGCTCCAGGGGCAGGATTAGGACTGGGATCAGGACCTGGATGTCCTCAGAGCAGGGCTGAGCCCAGCCTGGAGCCAGCTCTGCACTCAGGAACACAGACACACCCTTGGGACAGGAACTCAGGGCATCACTCAAGGATTTAGGAACTCATCTTTAGATCCCAGGAAGTTTTCTTAATTGCTGATGGAGGAGTGGCCAAATAGTTAGGAAGAGTGGTGGGATTGAGAGAATAATCCATGGATTTACAGCAAGAGGGGATCCAGTGATTTGTGTCCAACAGGGACCTGGTATCCACTAAGGCTGAGTGCTTGGATAACTGATCCCAAACTCTGCTCCTTCCTCCCAACATTCCTGCCAGCCCTGAATCACCAGGGAGCGGGCTGGGATTGCTCAGGAGTCCACCACCACCACAAACTCACACTTAATACTTCTCATGCTATTCCTAATTTCAGTAAGAACCTCTAATCCCAAAATTATTCCCCCCTAAGAAATGTCTTTAACAGGAACAACAGCCAAACACTCCTAAAATGCAACTCAGACTTAATATTTCTCATAATTCCAGTAAAAATCTCTAATCTCAAGGTTATTCCCCCTCAAAATCATCTTTAAAGGGAATAACAGCCAAACACCCCTAAAATGCAACTCAGACTTAATATTTCTCATAATTTCAATAAAAATCTCTAATCTCAAAGTTATTGCCCCCTAAAAAATGTATTTAAAAGGAACAACAGCCAAACACTCCTAAAATGCAACTCAGACTTAATATTTCTCATACTTTCAATAAAAATCTCTAATCTCAAAGTTATTGCCCCCTAAAAAATGTATTTAAAAGGAACAACAGCCAAACACTCCTAAAATGCAACTCAGACTTAATATTTCTCATACTTTCAATAAAAATCTCTAATCTCAAAGTTATTGCCCCCTAAAAAATGTATTTAAAAGGAACAACAGCCAAACACTCCTAAAATGCAACTCACAAACAAATTTTTCACCTCCTGAGAAAGCCCCAAAGTGCAAAATCCCAAAGGCACGGCGACGAGGGAGGTCACTAATTAAAACATTAGCAGAGGAAAAAAAAAAAAAACAAAAACCAAACCCCAAACCTGCTTAGAGGTTGCTCTTTAATTAGATTTGTTTACAATAGCAATAGTATCGTTCTGGAGATATTCTGGGAAGCTCCTGCCAGAAGTGATTTACCTTCCTCAGCAGGAAAGGTCAGGCAGGGTGCAGCTTTAGCACTTTCATGGACATCTGCTGATGCATCCGGAACACAAAGGAGGAGGCAGGAAAGGCTGCAGTCACACAAACCCTCTGAAATATGCTTTTGTCCAAACAATTTTTTTTTGTTCTTTTTTTTTTTTTTTTGGTATCCCAAGAACAATCAAGTAAACTTGGCTGGGTGTGTTTCAGTGCTTATTAAAGTGCTCTCCAAACTCTGATTTTTTTGTTGCTGTGGAACAGGGCTGGGGGTGAAGCTTTGGAGGAGGGAAGAGGTGCAGCCTCATCCCCAGAGCCTCCACTCAATGGGAAGCAGGAAAAATCATCCCCGTGCCCGCTTGTGGCTGAAGAATTCCAATTAATTACAGCCAGACAAGGCAGGACCTCCAAAAGAAGGGGGAATTGTCCCTGGGAATTGGTGGCATCTGCTGGATGCCTTTCATTCCTGGATCAAAGTTCTTTAGGAACCTGAAGCAATAAAGGTTCACAAAGCCCCTGTGAACCACAGAGGCTTTTATTGGGGTTTCTCAGGGTTCAGCTGAGAGCAGACACACTCCTGGTGCCTTGAAGGTGATTTGGTTACTCAGGATAGAGGTGAGAGGTCTCTGTGAACATCCCTGGCAGTGTCCCAGGCCAGGCTGGACGGGGCTTGGAGCACCCTGGGACAGGGGAAGGTGTCCTTGCCCATGGCATTGGATTGGGATGGGATTTATTATTTATTTATTGTACTAAAGAATGCTTTACCTGTTAAATAAAAAAATTTTTCCCCACTTTTCTCAAAAATACTCCTTTTTTCCCAAACCAGTTAAAAAAAAATAAATTTAAATATACTTTCTAAAGAGACCCCATACAAACGTTTCTTCCCACATCTGCCCTAAACCAAAACAGTTCCCTTCCAGTCCAAACCATCCCATGATTCCGTGATCACTGAGAATGCTTCCAAAAGTCTGAACTTTATGTGGAAAACCATGAAAAGCCAGGATATACCTGCACTACAGGCTCCTGCCCTCAGCATCCAGGGAAGGTGGATTCCTCCCTCCTTCTTTCCCATGGTCTGACCCCCTCCTTAACTCCATTTGCATAATTAATTATCACACTGGGCTTGTTGTATTTAAAGTTTAACAATCCTCAAGGCTCTGAAAAGAGCTTTACAAGGTCATGTAACACAGAATCCCAGGATCCCTGAGGCTGGAAAAACATTCCAAGGTCATGGAATCCCAACTGTGCCTAAAGCCACCCTGTCCCCAGCCCAGAGCCCTGAGTGCCACCCCCAGGAATTCCTGGGACACCCCCAGGGATGGGCACTGCAAACCTCCCTGGGCAGATCCAATCCCTGAGCCCCTTTCCATGGGGAAATTCCTGCTGCTACCACCCTGAGCTGCCCTGGCCCAGCCTGAGGCCGTTCCCTCTGCTCCTGTCCCTGTCCCTGGGATAAGATCCCAAACCCCCCCGGCTGCCCCCTCCTGCCAGGGAATTCCAGAGAGGGAAAAGATCCCTCGGGATCCTCCTTTGCTCCACGCTGGACCCCTGCCCAGCTCCCTCAGGANGAGGGCTCTGCTGCAGAGCTTTTCCCTCCTGGATCCTCCTTTGCTCCTGGCTGAGTCCCTTTCCCAGCTCCCTCAGGAATTCTCCAGCCCCTTCCCAGCTCCCTCAGGAATTCTCCAGCCCCTTCCCAGCTCTCTTCCCTCCCCTGGCCACACTCCAGCCCCTCAATATCCTTCTTGTCCTGAGGGGAGAATAAAAAAAAATGGGAGAAAAGAGGATATAAAATCCATGAGGGAAGTCTGTGGAAGGTTCTGCTATCTTCTGGATGCTCTGGGATGCAGCCTGGGCATCACAGCAGCTCCAGAAATGATCCCTGGCAGCCTCTGCTGCTGCCCAAATTTGCCACTCCTGCAGCTCTAGCAGGGCTGAGCATCCCAGCCCTGCACCAGTGCAGGGGGAGAGGAAAACCACAGGGAGTTTGGGGAAAAGGGGAAACACGAGCTCTGTAAACACTCCCTGTGCTCCTGGGTGGTCTTCCAGGAAATCCAGCGTCCCTTGGAGGCAGCTGCAGGAGCTCCTGTGGGTGTCAGACCCTCGCTGCTGCAGCACCATCGATCCAGGTAACCCTGGGATACCCCCGGGCTCGGGAGAGACACATTCCCAAAAATCCAGAAAACCCCGCTGCTCCGGAGGGCTCCAGCCCCGACATCACCTCCCACTCCCAGAACAAATTCCCTCATTCCCGTCAACGCCGATCCCCTCATTTCATCCCCACCCTGCTAAAGGGAAGTGCAAGGAAAGCATTCCAGTTTTTGTGGAGTTGTTTCCTACAACGTGCTGCGTGGAGTACATGGAATTTTGTGTCCCAGCTGCTCCCTGAGCTAATTCCTGTCAACTCTCTGACCCTCCTTGGCAGCCCAAAAAGCCAATCCAGGCATTTGGGTCAAAGAGAAGACATGGGGATTTTTTTGGTGTCTCTTGTTTTGTTCTGTTTTTCAGTAAAATACCAGAAAAACGCTGACAAACCCACTTTAAGCCGAGAACAAAACATCTTGCTGGCTCACCATATATTAACCCCACAATTCTGTATATAAACAGCCCTACAACCCTGCTGGGCTCAGAGCCTCAGTGAAAACCCAGGAACAGGGATTATTTTGGAATTACACCACTCAGTGAAAGCAGAATCCGGCCCCAAATCCTTCCATCCAGCCCCTGGTGCCATGTGTACATATCTGCAACGCAGTAAACAACGAATTTTTGGACAAAAATTAGAATAACAACTTGAAGCGAGGCTTTTGGCATCCTTTCCTTCTGCAATTCCCGCAGCAAACCCACAGATCTGTGGTTAAAAAATCACTGTGGAAAACGGGGCAGGGCTAGGGGAAGCAATAAAAGCTTTTTTTAAGTCAAGTTGTTGTAGTTTTAAGAATTCTGAGCTCTGGCCACCACAGGTGGGCTCTGCAGTGGAGAGGGACTGCAGGAGCACCTGGAGGTGTCCAACCAGGCCGTGGTGGTCACATCCCTGCTCTACCCATCCGTCCACGACGGGAAAGAGCCAGACCTCACCTGATCCAAATTCATCAGGAATTAATTTGGCTTTTCATTATCGGCGCCGCTGCTGCCCCAGCTCATCGTGTCCCCAGCTAAGCCAAAAATAGTGTTCCTGACCCAATTAAACCCAGGATGGCAAAAGGTGAGGAGAGGGGAGACAGCAACTGGAGCGACCTCAATTAACAGGAATTAATTTGAAACACAGCCCTGCTTGCCCACCTATGGGAGAAATAAATGCCATGTGCAAAAAAAAAGGTGATTTAGGCAGCTCGCTGCTCTTAGGTGTTTCAGTGGCTCAGATTTACATGAATTATAATCTCTGGGGTTTGATCTCGTGTTCCCTGCTCCCCATCCCCTTCCTTTGGATGTCACTGGGGATTTTCCCTGCGTGGGATTGCAAGGCAGGGATGCAGCTCCCCCAGACTCAGGGATTGCTCCCTGGGGTCACCCCGGACCTTACACAACATGGGAAGCACAACCAAGCCTGGAAATTTCTAAAAAGCCTTGAGTAGAGAACTGAAATCCTGCTCAGAGAGAAGAAAACAGCAATAAACCCTCCCAGCCTGAACCAAGCTGAGATTTCACCGCCTGGATCTGACATTTTATCTCCTGACTTCCCTCATCAGATACCAAAAAAATCCCCTGGCAGTTTGTTTTTAATAACAGCTATTTTTGTGATTAATTCCCCTTCATTGTCTGTGGAGAACTCCCAGTGCTTTGATGCTCCAAGGCAGCATTTAACCCCTGGATGCCTCCAACACCTCCCTCCCCACCTTCCAAAATCCAGCTTGGAAGGACAAGCTGGGGGAGAGCGTGAGGCAAAGACAAATAAAGACAAATAAAGACAAATAAAGAGAGGAGAGCAGGAAGCTGGAGGCTCCTGCACACTCCAGCTCACTCCAGCCCATCCTACACCCACTCCTTTGGGGCAGGAGCTGCAGCCAAGAGCCCTTCCCAGCACGGAGGGAGGGAGGGAGGGATGAGCACAGATCCCTCAGCTCCTCCATCCCCCTCACCCACAGCGGGAAAAGGATTCCTGAGGATTGGCTTTGCACCTTCATTGGTCAAAATCTTACTGCTGTGGCATCTAAAAGTAATAAAAAATAAAAAATACAGTGCCCTCCAAAGAGGGAAAAATCATTATTGCATTCACGAATAAAACAGATCTGACAACAAATTGATGCAGGAGAAGGAGGAGGATTGGATGGGGTATCCTGTGAGGGAGGGGAGGCCCTGGAATGGACTTCCAGAGAAGCTGTGGCTGCCCCTGGACCCCTGGAATGTCCAAGGCCAGTCTGGACAGGTTCAAATCCCTCCTATCCCTCTGTGCCAGGCTCCTGCTGCTTGTGCACCTGCTTAAAATAAACTGTTGGCACTTGTGGGTGTACGAGGGGGGGAAATGCATGAAAAGGGCTTTAAAAAACCACCTTGCTTCTGACAAATCTCCAATAACTTGGAGTTAACCTCTAATTCCTTGGAGATTTCCCTGTTTTCCTTGCCCCCTGCACTCTTTGGAGGATTTGCTGGGATTCCCATCCAGCTCATGTCCAGGGAAATGGGTTCTGGCTGTTTGGGATCTCTGGGAGCAGCAATCCAGGGAATGAATCCCCCAAACAGCAACACCCTCAGAACAGAAACTGGTGCAAACCCCCAGGATTTCCTCAGGGAGGTTTTTGGGGTCCCTGCCCTGGGCTGGGGCAAAGCTGGGGCAAAGCCACTGCTGCTCCTTCTCACCCCAGATAATTCTTGGAAGCAGCCACAGGAATATTGATGGGAAACATTTGGGAATGGCTGTGGAGCTACCTCAGCTTCCCCAAAGAACCCCAAACTGTCCCTCCCTGCCCTTCTCCTCATCCTTCTCCTTTCCAAAACCCCTCTGGGCACCAGGAGCCACCCGGATGAAACAGGGCAGCTCTGGATTTCAGTCCCCTCTGGAATTCTGGGAGCAGGGAATGCTGTGCCTCATCCCCATCTCTCTTTCCAAAGGATGGGCTCCCAGGGGAGCCAGCCCTGCCCATGTCCACACCCAATTCTTATGGAATCACCTTCTGGAATTCCAGAATTGTCC
>VZTB01016550.1:49057-62183 GCA_013397245.1 Thryothorus ludovicianus
TGGGGCAGGAGCTGCAGCCAAGAGCCCTTCCCAGCACGGAGGGAGGGAGGGAGGGATGAGCACAGATCCCTCAGCTCCTCCATCCCCCTCTTCCACAGCGGGAAAAGGATTCCTGTGGATTGGCTTTGCACCTTCATTGGTCAAAATCTTACTGCTGTGGCATCTAAAAGTAATAAAAAATAAAAAATACAGTGCCCTCCAAAGAGGGAAAAATCATTATTGCATTCACGAATAAAACAGATCTGACAACAAATTGATGCAGGAGAAGGAGGAGGATTGGATGGGGTATCCTGTGAGGGAGGGGAGGCCCTGGAATGGACTTCCAGAGAAGCTGTGGCTGCCCCTGGACCCCTGGAATGTCCAAGGCCAGTCTGGACAGGTTCAAATCCCTCCTATCCCTCTGTGCCAGGCTCCTGCTGCTTGTGCACCTGCTTAAAATAAACTGTTGGCACTTGTGGGTGTACGAGGGGGGGAAATGCATGAAAAGAGCTTTAAAAAACCACCTTGCTTCTGAAAAATCTGCAATAACTTGGAGTTAACCTCTAATTCCTTGGAGATTTCCCAGTTTTCCTTGCCCTCTGCACTCTTTGGAGGATTTGCTGGGATTCCCATCCAGCTCATGTCCAGGGAAATGGGTTCTGGCTGTTTGGGATCTCTGGGAGCAGCAATCCAGGGAATGAATCCCCCAAACAGCAACACCCTCAGAACAGAAACTGGTGCAAACCCCCAGGATTTCCTCAGGGAGGTTTTTGGGGTCCCTGCCCTGGGCTGGGGCAAAGCTGGGGCAAAGCCACTGCTGCTCCTTCTCACCCCAGATAATTCTTGGAAGCAGCCACAGGAATATTGATGGGAAACATTTGGGAATGGCTGTGGAGCTACCTCAGCTTCCCCAAAGAACCCCAAACTGTCCCTCCCTGCCCTTCTCCTCATCCTTCTCCTTTCCAAAACCCCTCTGGGCACCAGGAGCCACCCGGATGAAACAGGGCAGCTCTGGATTTCAGTCCCCTCTGGAATTCTGGGAGCAGGGAATGCTGTGCCTCATCCCCATCTCTCTTTCCAAAGGATGGGCTCCCAGGGGAGCCAGCCCTGCCCACGTCCACTCCCAGCACCCAATTCTTATCGAATCACCTTCTGGAATTCCAGAATTGTCCAGGTTAGAAGGGACATTAGGGTTCTCCAATCCCACTGGAATCCCAGGATTATTCAGGTTAGAAGGGACATTAAGGGTTCTCCAGTCCCACTGGAATCCCAGAATCGTTCAATTTGGAAGGGACATTAAGGATTCACCAGTCCCACTGGAATTCCAGAATTGTTCAATCTGGAAAGGACATTAAGGATTCTCCAATCCCACTAGAATTCCAGAATCATTCCATTTGGAAGGGACATTAAGGATTCTCCAGTCCCACTGGAATCCCAGAATTGTTCAATCTGGAAAGGACATTAAGGATTCTCTAATCCCCTAGAATTCCAGAACCACTCCATTTGGAAGGGACATTAAGGATTCTCCAGTGTCACTGGAATCCCAGAATTATTCAGGTTAGAAGGGACATTAAGGATTCTCTAATCCCACTGGAATCCCAGAACTGTTCAGGATAATCCAGCCCCTGCAGGGCAGGGACACCTTGCACTATCCCAGGGTGCTGGAATGCAGGATATGGATACAACCTCTCAGCATTATTGGCAAAATGTTCCCAATTTGTCACTCCCCGTGACACGGAGCTTCCTGCAGCCGCCTCTCACGGACACACAATGGGAATTTCAGCATCTCCACAGGAAAATCCATCCTGTGAAATTTCCTACAGCTTTTCTTTGGCACAGCAAACACCTTCCTTCACCCTCCCAGGGCAGTTCTGCTACACTGGGGCCTCCACTCCAAACTGGATGATTCCTGGGGTGGAAAAGCTCTGGTGATGTCTCAGTCACTCTGTGTCCCTCAGACTGAGCATTTTTCCCTGCAATAATCCAACACTCCACCCCCAGACTATTCCATGCCCTTTGCAGCCAATGGCTTCCAGGGAAAACAGAAAACATTCCCAGCACCAATCCAATAAAGGCACCAAAGCAGGCAATTTTGTCTTGGTAATTTTAACGTTTTCTTTGGCACATCCTCGGTGTAACCATCTGCTGAAACCCACACAGCCCTGCCACTCGGGGAGCTCTCAGGAGCTCCAGCTGAGATGATGGAGAATTCCATGGAATCCCAGAACCACTGAGGTTGGAAAAGAGCTCCAAGGTCATGGAATCCCAATTGTGCCCCATGCCCACCTTGTTCCCAGCCCAGAGCCCTGAGTGCCACCTCCAGGAATTCCTGGGACACCTCCAACCTTCCCTGGGCTGTACATTCCAATGTTTTACAACCCTCTCAGCGAAGGAATTGCTGCTGATATCCAACCTGAGCCTCCCCTGGCCCAGCCTGGGGCTGTTCCCTCTGCTCCTGTCCCTGTTCCCGGGAGCAGAGCCCCCCAGCACCATCAGGGAGTTTTACAGAGCCACAAGACCCCCCCTGAGCTCCTTTTCTGCCTTTCCCTCATCCTCTCTCCATGAGATTCCCTCTCCAAACCCTTCATTTCCCTGGCCAGATGATGCTGAGCCTCAACACTGACAGCACAGACGCTGATGAAGCACAACAAAAAGGATGTGGGATTCCCTTTTCCTGGGAAGATGGGACCTTGTGGTCCCTCAGAGTCCAGCACCAAGGAATGGGCACATCCAGCACATCCAGCAGAGCTCCTGTTCCTCCTGGCGCCCCAGGGAGCCAGCTCTGCTGGAGCCAAGGCCAGAGGGACTGGAACACCCTCCCTGTGCCCGGGGTGGGCACTGCCCACGGGCAATCCCAGCCCAGCTGGAAGGACCCAGCTTCCAACGTGATCGGATGCTTGGAAAATCCGGTTGCTCATTTATGACCTGAGGAGGAGCTGAGCTCGTTTGAAAATCTAGTCCTGACTAGCCACTGAGCCTCTGCACAAAACTGGTCCTTAATCTCGCCACATCTTGGTTTCCTCACCTTTAATTAAAAGGTATTTAATATATAAACCTCCTCCACTGGGACTCTGTCAAGTAAACTTCATCGGTTTTCCCATCCCGGGAAGGATTGTGCAAGTTTTCCCTCGGTGACAGACACAAAGGAATCCCTCAAAAATTGCAGGATCCCCCCCCAAAAAAGCCAAGGGGGGAATGGAAAACAGATCTTATATCAAAGGGGTTTTCTTATTTCATGGTCATGGGTACTGCAGGCAGCAGGGTCAGAGTCTCCTCCTCCCTGTCCCTGCAGAATTCCCTGAATTCCTCACCGCAGAATTCCCTGAATTCCTCAGCCTGGCTGACAGACAGGGAGTGGGAGGAGGTGTGCACAGCACAGCCAGTCCCACCAGGTGTCCTGAGGGGAAATCCTGGCTGGGGTGGGAGGGCATCCCCCAGCCAGGGAATGCAGGCAGATATGGATTAGGGCACTAATAAAACAAACCTCAATTAATCCCAGGGGGAAAAGCATCCCAGGCACAAAATCCCTACACGTTCTGGCACAGATGGAAATCCCTTCCCAGGAAGAGCTGTGCAGGGAAAAGCAGAGCTGGGGGAGGGACTGGGGAGACTGGTTAGCCCTGCACCAGCACTCCCAGCCTTTCCCTTTCCCAGGCACAAAAATCCCTCTGGAATTGAGCTGCCAACAGGAGAAACAGCAGCCAGCCAGGAACACCCAGCCCAGGGGTGACTCTAGGAAGGTCTGGGGGAGCTGTGGCCCCAGTGTCCAGTCCCCGCCACATCCCCTGGCCACAGCCCTGGAATCACCTTCCCTGCCCACCAGAGCACAGCCTGGCCCACTCCGAGTGCCATCCCATCCCTCTGGCTCCCCATCCTCAGGAACAGGAGCTCTTCCTGCTTCCTCCTCACACCCAGGAGATTCCCAGCACCAGGAATGACAGCAGGAGCCAGCCATTAATTAACTGTGACAGTGCCACTCCAATCAAATATCCTGATCTATGGGGGAACGATGCACTGGGGTGGGTGCAGCTGCATAAATTCCAAACAAATCACGATCCATCCCAGAAGGGGAGGTCAGATTTTGCTTCAGCAAATACAGTGGGGATCTATTTCCACCTCCACAGCCCATTCCTATCTTCAAATTCCCCCCTCCAGCCTGTGCCCAAGCCCAAAGTGCACTTGGCAGTGACTCCAGAAATAATCCAGCTGAGTGGCAAGTGGGCAGAGTGGAGCCTGTGGTGATTGTGTGGGTTCTGCCTTCATGTGAATCCCATTATTTATACAAAAACACAACTTGGAGCCAAGCACCACAAACATAAATAAATGGATAGATATCCCTGGCTCATCCCAGGCTGTCCCACCCCTCAGCATCCCAGGCTTTCTCAATTTCTCCTTCAGTCAGGAGAGCAAATCCTTCCTGGGAGTTTTCCACTGATCCCTCCCTGACCCACAGCTTGTTCCTATTACTAACCCACACTTGTCCCCTTAATCCTTTTGGGGATTAGCTCCATGGGATTGGGAAACCCACAGGAACTGAGGTCTGGTTTGCAATTCCCAAACTGCTGTCCTCCATGGAAGGTGCAGGATGGGGCTGTCCCCAAGCCACACACCCAAAACTCCAACTCTGTGCCCCACTTTGCTCCTCTGTCCCTTCCTCCCGGGGTGTTTGTGACTAATCCCTTCTCCAGGGGATTTGAATCCCCCACTCAAGGGTTTGGAAACATTCCTGCCACCCCACGGAGCAGGGCTGGCACTCACTGGGTGCAGACAAGCTGGAGGAGGAGTCCTGGAGATCAAATTCCCTCTGGCAGCACACAGATCTCAGCTGATGGAGAACACCACACCCAGCTCCCGGGGCTCCATCCAGACAGGAATTCCCATGAAGGATGCAACAGCATCTCCCTTTGCAAAGCAGATCCTTGTCACACATAAAACAGCATTTCCACTGCTCTCACTCCCCATAAAGCCACTTCAGCTCTCACCTGCTCTGAAAGGAGCCATTACTGCCACTGCTCCCACGCGAATAATATTCCCATTAAAAGTGAGGAAATGACACAGGGTTCCTCCTCAGACGCTACAGGTGGTGACAGAGCCACCATCAAGTCACGGCCTGTCCTGTCCTGAGTGCAAAGGCAGAGTAAAACCTGAACCCACAGCTCCACTTTACAGGAGGAACGTGACAAATGCCAAAACCCCATAAATCAGCAAGGTGCTGTTATGGACCCTTCCCAACGCTTCCCACAGTGGGGATGCTGGGATGGGGCCTCCACACAGCTCTCCCTTCACGGGAGCACCTCCCAATCCTTGGGGTGTCCCTGGGGTGTCCCCGGGTCATCCCTGGCGTTGGGGACAGGCAGATGTGGCCGGAGATGTGCTGCCAACTCCCTGGCATTTCATCCCTCCCATGGAAATATGCACAGGGACCACAGCATCAATGCAGCTTTTGTGATCTCCTCAGCTGACTTCATTCCTAACACACATCCAAATGGAAGGAATTAAATGACATGACGAATCCACGACATTTTCCATCTGAGGAGCGCCGAGGAGCAGCGCGCTCGCTGCGATGAATTAGGTCCCACCGCTGCCAAGCGTGTATCTTCAGGAAACTGGGAGTTCTCCTGCCAAAGGGTGGGGGGAGACCAGATCCCCTTCCTGTCTATAAATATTTCTCTGCTGCTCTGCTCCTTCGGCAGAGCTCTTCCAGATTTCTGTCGGAGCAAAGGAGCGCTGGGGCTGCCTCTGACGCAAGCCTGGAGCAACTCCAGCGACATCAAACACCAGAGATGGGGAAGGACTGGGCATAACCCAGGCTCACGGTGTCCTAGAACTCCCAAAAACTTCACCCAAATCCCCGTGGCTGTGTCTGTCCCACAGCTCTCCCGTGGGGCTGGGTCAGGGGGAGGTAACACTGCACGACCCCACATCCCTGAGGATGCTCCCGGATGCTCCCCGGTCCCTCATCCGGGGCTGGACGTGCCAAATCCGAGCAGCAGGTGCCTGGGAATCTGAAAATAGGAAAGTTTAATCTTCCTCCTGCTTTTCTGGAGCCTGCAGAGCCCCTTGAGCAGAGCAAGGGAGAGGAGGCTGCCACGATCCCAAACCTTTTCCCAAAGGGGAGGTCTCCGGGTCAGATGTTCGGGAAGCGAGCGAAGGCAAACCCCGGGGTCTGTACCTTCAATCTGCTCACCACATGTGCACTTCAAAAAGCTCCCAGTCCAAGTCAGCTGTAGGAAAGAGCCTTTAAAGTCCTGTGCTGTGTGACCTACATCCCTCATCCCTCACTCCTTCAGCAAAACTCTTCCTTTTTTCCCTTGACCTCCGACTGTTCCCCGCTTTATCCCAAAGGCTTAAAAGCCATACGAAAGTGCATCGCCAGCGATTTGAGAGCAAGGAAGAGAGAGACGTGCAGCTCACGTGGAAAACCTTGATGTGTGCTATACCCTCGAGGTTCCAGCCTTTCCCAGGCAGCATTTCCCATCTCGACATCCCTCAGACCCGAGCGGGGCAGGCGGGGAGGGCGCAGCCGGAGCCGAACAAAGGCGGGAGCGCTCGGGGGAAGCGCTCGGCTGGAATTTTCTCCCCAGGTACTCGGAGCTGCATTCAGAGGCAGGAGCATTAATGTCTAGCCCATTCTTCCAGCACGTTGGCTTGACCTCCTTGGATGTTCAGAGCTGAGCAGCCTCTGGCTCTGCCCTCCCTGTCACCCCCAGCTTGCCTGGCTGCTGCAGGATTCCCACCCGTGCCCGTCCTGCAGAGGGATTGTGGAATATCCTGAGCTGGAAGGGACCCACAGGATCATGGATTCACCTCCTGGCCCTGCACAGACACCCCAATAATGCCTGAGGGCATTGTCCAAACGCTCCCGGAGCTCCCCAAACACTCCTGGAGCTCTGTGCCCACTCCTTGGGGAGCCCGGGCAGTGCTCAGCACTCTCTGGGAGAAGAACCTTTCCCTGATTATCCAACCTAAACCCGCCCTGGCACAGCTCCAGCCCCTCCCTGGCTGCTGCCCCTGTCCCAGAGAGCAGAGGCTGGCGCTGCCCCTCAGAGCCCAGGTGAACCAGGGACAATCCCCGTGCCACCAACGCTCCTTCCACACGCCCTGCAGGAAGCTCTCAGAGCTTCCCGAGCTGAGCCTGGAAAAAAACATGGCCCAGCGCCAGGCAGCTCGTCCAAAACCATCTTAAAACTGCAGAGGCTGGCGCCGGTGCCAGGAGAGGATATGGATGTGCCACTGACCCAGTGACACAGTGACTGTGGGCACGAGCCAGCTGCCAGGGACAGCAGCGTGCTGCCAGCCCAGGCCCCGGGCTCCTGCAGGTAAAACCTCCCCAGGAACCAGGGCACGCTGAGCTGGCACATGCTGCTGCACTCTGGGAAAGGGAATCCAACGGCCAAAAGGGAAAGGGAGACAGAAATGTAAAGAAAACAGAGGGGGGAAAAAACGTTTCTGTCCGCTGGAGTCATATCTCATCTATTTTTAATATTTAAGAGGAAATGTGTTTGCTGGCTCATTTACAATAGAGCTTTTCATCCCCTGCAGCAGAGTAAAACCCCAGTCACAACTGCAGGAGAAGCAGAATCACCAAGCCCCAAAAGCTGCACCTGGAGCTGGGCCAAAGGGGAAAAAACAGAAAAATAAGGGTTTAGAAAAGCCCTCCCTGTTTGCATTGTGTGTGAAACACCCCCAAACCCAGCAGCAGGGCAGTGCCCCTCTCCTGCTCAGCAACAGCTCAGGGTCTGCCTTTAGCCCTGAGATCAGGGACACCCCCAGTCCCAACCCCACTGTGAATATCCCAACACACAGCAAAGGATCCACATCCCACACACATCCCCAGGACACACGGCCCCAGAGAGATGATAACTGTGGAGTATCCAAGATTTTAGAAAAGTTAAGGTTACAGTTCGAGTAGATGCTGTGTGAGCTAAAAAGACCCAACAAAAGCCAGATCTGAATAAGATAACCTAAATCTAGTAACTCATTGCTTGTTAATTTTATGGACCAATAACCAACTTCCCCATGGTAGGAAACAGATTGAAAGCAAAAAACTGCAAACTCTACCAAAGATTAGTTTGTCATGATTATCAAAAAAGATAAAAAAGTCAGAACAAGGAAGACTTCGTTTACTTCATCATTTTAATTGATTCCTCATAAAAAAGACCCCCAACTCATTTCAAAAAACAAACCACACATGCTTAATAACCTCCTTGCCAATTGGCACACGAAGCAGAGAAGGGGAGGTGACAAAAGTATGAATATGCATTTGTGTTTTGTATATTCAACATTTTTGTACACAAAAACTTTGTAATCACCTATGAAACTTCACAATGTAAATTAAAGAGATATCCCATGCACTACCCAACCAAATAAACACTCACTTTGTAACTCCAAACTCTTAGAGAGTCTTTGTTCGTTAATAAATGGACATTAATATTAGATTATTGTTCTTATTCCTTTAATTCAGCAGCTCCAGCTCCCTGCCTGGCCTCAGATGCTGGCCACAGGTCCCAGCTCCCATCCCACCCTGGATAATTCCAGTGATCCTCCCCAAAGCCCCCTGAGCATCCTGTGCAGGAGGGCAGCCAGGTTTAGGCCCTGGGCTTTGCTCCATCTCAGACAATGCCATTTCCCTTTATTTGCTGACATAATCCCTAAAATAGGAAACTTGTTCATAACAAAAACAGACACACCCACACCCACAATGACAAAACTGTCTCCACAGTAATATCAACAGCAACCTGCTTTCTCCCTTGTTTTCTTACAGAGTTTATTTGCAACACAAGCACAGATAAGTGCTCGGTGCCTTTGATTTTTTTTTCTTGCATTTTAGGATGAAAAATTTCAGGAACAAAACTTACAGACAGAGGTTTTTCACTGCCAACCCTCCAAACTGACCAGGGTTTATTTTAATTTCCCTGAAACAATAAGAAAGCAGACATTCTAGGGAATGGGGCTTGTACTTCTGAGCAGTTACATCTGTATTAATAAAATCACAATTTCTTCATTTACCAAAAATCAAGTGGATGGAAATGGCCCCAAGCCTTTGCCAGGATGATGGTGGTGGAGAATCACAGGATCACTGAGGCTGGAAAACCCTTCCGAGATCATGGAACCCAAACCTTCACCACTAACCCACGTCCCCAAGGCCACATCCACACACCTCTGGAACACAGCTGGGGATGGGAACACAGCTGGGGATGGGAACACAGCTGGGGATGGGAACACAGCTGGGGATGGGAACACTTCTGGGGATGGGAACACTTCCAGGGATGGGAACACTTTCAGGGATGGGAACACTTCTGGGGATGGGAACACTTCTGGGGATGGGAACACTTTCAGGGATGGGAACACTTTCAGGGATGGGAACACTTCTGGGGATGGGAACACTTCTGGGGATTGGAACACTTTCAGGGATAGGAGCACTTTCAGGGATGGGAACACTTCTGGGGATGGGAACACTTCCAGGGATAGGAACACTTCCAGGGATGGGGACCCTCCAGGAGCTCCAGCAAATCCCAGAGCTGAGGTGGCAGAGGGAACCATGCACGTCCCAGCTCCCGCCCTGCTGGGCACCCCTGGGCTCCCTCAGGCATTTAGGAAGGAAGAGCTGGATGAAAACACAACCCAGACAGCTCAGAGGAGTGGTGTGCCAGGTGCAGAGCGTGCAGGTGACACCCCAGGGCTGACAGCCAGCTTTGAGGGGACGAAGCCAGCTCAGATTCCTGCCAGGAAGGCTTTGACAGACAACACAATTCCCATGTCACAAATCCCTGCTGGAAACCCAGCTGGAATGCGTGTTCCACATCCCAAAGCAGGGGGGTGAGCCTCAACCTGGACAAGAAGGGAGCAGCAGCAGCACAAACAAGCACCGACACATGCTGGAGCTGCCCCTGAAATCCTGGCCACGATTCAGCAGGAGCCCTCATTTCAGAGCCTGTTCCCATAGGAACCAGCACAGGATGGCACAGGGACAGAAGGGAGCCCACAGGGACAGAAAGGAGCCCAGGGATGCACCAAGCTTTGGCTGGAAACCCTTCTGTGGAACGAGCTCTCCTCGGAAGCTCAGGCAGACACCACCGGGCCCTCAGCACGCTCAGCCACAACAGAAGTGCCCGTCTGAAGGGGAATTTTTTATTAATGAAAGAGCCCTTTCAACTCCAGGAGGTACAAGGAAGTAAACACGCTCGTGGGTGTAAGAAAATAAAGCCTTTTCATTTAAGCAGCACTTAACATAAGCTGTAAAACAACAAGAAAATCCAGGCGTGCTCCTGCCGCTCCAAGGCTGGGCTGCCTCCAACCCGGGCACAAAACCTGCAGCCCTCAGGTTCCCCCTCAGAACATCCTTTGGCTCTCCATGGGAAGCTCTTCCCAAGCTGCTGAAGCTCTGGGTTGACCTTAAGGAAATTTTGGGGGGGAAAAATTCCCATTGGGTTTTTTTCCTTTGGCTGCCTCCCAGTTGCCTCCCAGAGGCCGGGGCTGTGTCCTGAGGCTGCCAGCTCCACAGGGATGCAGGACCATGGCTGCACCAGGATTTGGGGCTCCTGTGCCCTGTGCCCTGCCCTGGAGAAGAACCAAACCCTGCAGCCACATCGCTCTGAGGAGGAAAAGGGACAGCAGGACAGGCACCACTCACTGCTGTCAATATCCCTAATTAAGGGATAATTAATGATTTTGTCCCACAGTTCCTAATGTATATGGCAAGGCCACTCCACATTCCCTGGAGCATCCTTTGGCTCTCCACGGGAAGCTCTTCCCAAGCTGCTGAAGCTCTGGGTTGACCTTAAGGAAATTTTTGGGGGGAAAAATTTCCATTGGGTTTTTTTCCTTTGGCTGCCTCCCAGTTGCCTCCCAGAGGCCGGGGCTGTGTCCTGAGGCTGCCAGCTCCACAGGGATGCAGGACCATGGCTGCACCAGGATTTGGGAAAACCTTTGGCTGTGCCCTGCCCTGGAGAGGAACCAAACCCTGCAGCCACATCGCTCTGAGGAGGAAGAGGGACAGCAGGACAGGCACCACTCACTGCTGTCAATATCCCTAATTAAGGGATAATTAATGATTTTGTCCCACAGTTCCTGGAGGATGTGGCAAAGCCACTCCACATTCCCTGGAGCACGCCCTGGGAGCCCAGTTTACCTGGGGCTGGGAGCACTGGGCAGTTAATGAGCCCTGTGAGGGAGGTAATTAAGTCACTCACTAATCATCGTGCCAGACAACATTGGGCACTTTTCACTGCAGCAGCCTCTAAACACCAACAGATTTCCACCCAAACCTCACTCTGTCCATCAGCTGAAATCCCTCCCACAGCACAGCTTCCCACCAAGGGCCTCATCCATCAGTCAGGGGGCTCCGGGCACCAAAATTCCTCCTGTCCAGAGAGATCTGGGAGAGAGAGGATCCCAAAAGTGAGAGTGATGCTGCTGAGCTCTGCTACACCTCGGCCACTGCCCCTGTCACCCACTGAGCCCCAGGGAGGGTGGCACAGGAGGTGCTCCCACCTTGGAGCTCTCACAGGGGACAGAGGATGAGCAACCCTAAAAATCCCTCCTCAAGCTCCCGCTGCCTCTGACAACCAAGCAAAGGAAAGGAGGAAAAGCCAAGGTTGGGGCACAGCTTCTGCTCAGCCCAAGGTCTCCCAAAGTGCCCACAAGGATCACAAAGCCAAGGAGATCCAATTCCTCTCTTCCCTGATCCCACAGAAGGGAATTTTTCCTCCAGACCAGAATGGTTTGTGATTTCATTTTACTTTTATTTTCCCAGCCTGCTGCTGCAAAAATCCTGGTTTTGGATCAGGAGTTTCTCCATCAACCACTCCGGGGCCAGGAGCCAAACTCACACCCCTGGAGCCCCAGGAGAAACCCATTCAAACACCCAAAAAGGGCTTTTCCAGATGTCCAGTGGGAAACCCAACCGAGCTGCCCACAGGCTTGGGGAACTCCACGCTCCCCTTCCTCCTCTCACCCCAAACATTCCAAAAGCAAAACCCACCCCTCGTGTCCCTGCAACCACATCCAAGCCCCTCCCAAAGCACCCCCAAAAACTCCAGCCAGGCAAAACCCTTGGGACAAACACGATTGGCAAAACTCAAACCCTTAAAACTCAACGTGGGTTTAATTCCCTTGAGTCAAGAGATTTTTCTTTACAACCCTTCTTTAAAGCAGATTCAGGCAGGGCTCAGAGCCTCTTCCCAAAGCGCCCCAGCTCGGGTGCATTTCCCACTGCAGGAACACAGGGATCCCCACGGGATGCAGGAGGAGCCTGAAGCCCAGCCCAGCCCAGCCCTGGCTGCTTTGCAGAGTTTAAATCTGCCTGTGTCCTGCCCAGGGAGTCAGTGCAGAGCCCGCCTGGCTCCCTGTTTGGGCTCACGTTGTTCCTGCTCTTTGCTGGCGTGTTTGGATGTGCAATCCACACAATTATGCCAGATAATATCCCCCAAACAAACATACACAAATTAACATTCCTGAGCTGGCTATTAATGGCTCCACAAAATCCATTATTTTCTGGAAGGCCTGCTCCTACCTTCACTGCAGTCATTTTACACTCAATTTACTTTTCTGCCCCAAATTCCTACATCTTTCACGGATGGAGATGGATCTGTACGTTGCAGGATTTTCTAATTTTGAGGCAAACCAGGGAAGGCTCAGCTGGTTTTATCTTTACAGCTGAGATTTGTTGCCCACCTGGATCAATGGAAGTTTCCAAGGCCAGGCTGGGTGGTGTTTGCTTTAAGGTCCCTTCCAACAAACCATTCTGTAATTCCATAACTTATCAACATTTTAATGCCCCTGACTTCTCAGAAGTCCTCAGGTGTAACTGAGGTCGGGGTACACAAGATTAAATTCCCAAATCAGAACCCAGAGCCTGGATTTCCAGCCTGCCCCAGCAGCACCCCCAGCTCTGGGGACAAGAATGTGTCGAGGCAAGCCCAGAGCTGAAGCTGTAATTTCACAGAAGGAAGAAGCTTCTGTGAAACACCTTCCCTGAATGCAGGCAGGTATTTACAGTTATCCCAGCACAAAAAATGCAAAAATCATCTGTTCAGACATGTGGGCTGACTTGGAAGCACCAGCAAAAAAAAAAGTGATTCAGGAGAAACATTATCCCTGCTGGTATCATTATCTTTTTTGATTATTCATTTTAATGCTTGCCTTT
>VZTB01016550.1:69493-81257 GCA_013397245.1 Thryothorus ludovicianus
TGGGATACTGGGATACTGGGATACTGGGATATTGGGATACTGGGATATTGGGATACTGGGATATTGGGATATTGGGATATTGGGATACTGGGATGTTGGAACATTGGGATTTGGGATATTGGGATATTGGGAATTGGCATGTTGAGATATTGGGAATTGGGGTGTTAGGAATTGGGATGTTGGGATACTGGGATACTGGGATATTGGGATATTGGGAATTGGCATGTTGAGATATTGGGAATTGGGGTGTTAGGAATTGGGATGTTGGGATACTGGGATACTGGGATATTGGGATATTGGGATATTGGGATGTTGGGACATTGGGACATTGGGACACCCAGGGCAGCTCCAGGAACAGCCAGAAATAACCCTGGCACAGGATTGGTGCAACAACTGAAACTTCATTGAGCCACCCAGGAAATCATTGGGAAATCATTGGGAAATGATTGGGGAATGATTGGGAAATCATTGGGAAGTTATTGGGGAATTATTGGGAAATGATCCATCCAATACCCAGCCCTCACGGATCTCAGCAGCTCTGCTGGAATTCCAGCTCCAACGTTCCCACGTAAAGACAAAAATCACTTTCCCTGGGGAGCTGAAGTGAGACATTTCCAAAAACCCCTGGTGACTGGCGTGGGGCAGCAGCAATTTCTGCCCATCCCACGTGGATCTGGGAAATCCCAAATCCCACAAAATCCCGGCAGTTCCGAGCACTTCTCTGGCTCCTGCTCTGTTTTCCCTCTGGATTTTCTACCCCAAAATTCAGGCTGCAGAACTGAGGCTGCCTGCTCCCCGTTTTTGTCTGGAAAATTGCTTCAATTTGCTCCCTCCCAACTCATTTCCTAGGAAGAAATGGGATCCATCAACAAAGCTCTGCTGTTCCCATTATTCCCCTCATCTTCTGCACAAATACTGGGATAATAATATTCAATCCCATTTGAGGTTTTTCCCTGGCTGCCTGGTTCAGAAGTTATCAGGAATTGATGCTTAAAAGGGATTTTTGAGGATTTGATGGATGGGATTTGAAAATATCCCATTTGAGGTTGGAATGCTGTTTTAAGGAAATGGAAGCTCTCATATGAAGGTAAAAAAAACAAAAAAAAACCCAAACTGTGGAATTTAATCAAGCATTGCCAGCCAGACCCAAGGCTCTGCCCTGAATACACTGAATTTTAAAAACTCTTAACCTGGAGGTGGGACATCATTCCAGCCCTGCACACTGAAGAGCACTTATGGTAATTTTCAGACTGGTTTCACCTCAGAAAAAAAAAAACAAAACTAAACCCACACAATGTAAAAACCCCCAATGTGTTTTCCAGATGATTTAACCAAGAAGTGAAAGGCCAGTAAAAAAAAATCTGCCTCCAACTTCAATTGGGTTTGACCAAGGGGAATGGTTGTTCATGAAACATAAACCCCTGCACAACACAGGGACTCTGGGAGAAAGATGTTCCCTATTAAAATGGAAAAAAAAAATAAAGAAAAAAAGAAAATTTTATATTTCCACGTGAGCACTGAACAGAGGGGAGGAAGGGAAGGATCCAGCCCAAAAACTCTGCTCAGAAAGGTTTGCAAGCCCAGCTATTGCTGTGTTTAGAGTAAAATAAAGCTTTTTTTATTTCACAGGAGTTCTGGTGTTGCACAGGAACTGAGGGGCTGCATTAACACCTCGATGGGTGACATTTTCCAGAGAGCAAAATGTGACATAAAGGCAGGAAAAATGGCACCAGAGCTGCTCCAACACACCAGGAAACAACGGGGGGACACCACCGGGCTCTCCAGACACTGCTCAGAGCTGCCAGCCAAAAACCAGGAGATGGGAAAAGAATCCTGATAAATAATCCTGATAAATAATCGTGATAAATAATTGTGATAAATAATCGTGATAAATAATCGTGATAAATAATCCTGATAAATATTCCTGATAAATAATCCCGATAAATAATCCCGATAAATATTCCCGATAAATAATCCCGATAAATAATCCCGATAAATAATCCTGATAAATAATCCTGATAAATAATCCTGATAAATAATCCTGATAAATAATCCTGACATGGTAAGAATGTGGTAGGAGGGATCTCTTGGCTCATCCTCACAGGCTGGGCATCCTCAGCTGCCAGACAGGGAACTGTGGAGCAGGGAAATGCTCCCTTCTTATAAATCCCAAAATTCCAGACTGGAGCAGGGAAATGCTCCCTTCTAAAATCCAAAAATTCCAGACTGGAGCAGGGAAATGCTCCCTTCTGAAATTCCAGAATTCCAGACTGGAACAGGGAAATGTTCCCTTCTTATAAATCCCAAAATTCCAGACTGGAACAGGGAAATGCTCCCTTCTTATAAACCACAGCTATTCCTGAAGAGGAATCCAAGAATTCCAGACTGGAACAGGGAAATGCTCCCTTCTTATAAATCCCAAAATTCCAGACTGGAACAGGGAAATGCTCCCTTATAAAATCCCAAAATTCCAGATTGGAACAGGGAAATGCTCCCTTCTCATAAATCCCAAAATTCCAGACTGGAACAGGGAAATGCTCCCTTTTTTAAAATCACAGCTTTTCCTGAAGAGGAATCACAGAATTCCAGACTGGAGCAAGGAAATGCCTCCTTCTAAAATCACAGAATTCCCTGAAGAGGAATTCAAAAATTCGGGATTGAAATAGGGAAATGCTCCCTTCTGAAATTCCAGAATTCGAGACTGGAACAGGGAAATGCTCCCTTCTCATAAATCCCAGGTATTCCTGAAGAGGAATCACAGAATTCCAGACTTGTACAGGGAAATGCCCCCTTCTAAAATCACATAATTCCTTGAAGAGGAATCCAAGAATTCCAGACTTGAACAGGGAAATGTCTCCTTCTAAAATCCCAGAACTTCAGATTTGTACAGGGAAATGCCCCCTTCTAAAATCCCAGAATTCTCTGAAGAGGAATCCAAGAATTCCAGACTGGAACAGAGAAATGCTCCCTTCTGAAATCCCACAATTCCCTGAAAAGGAACCCAAGAATTCCAGTCTGGAGCAGGGAAATGCCTCCTTCTAAAATCCCAGAATTCCAGACTGGAGCAGGGAAATGCCTTATAAATTCTTACAAATCACAGTTTTTCCTGCAGAAGAACCCCAGAATTCCAGTCTGGTTTGGGCTGAAAGGATTTTCCATCCCATTCCATCCCCAGGGACAGCTCCCACCATCCCAGGCTGCTCCAGCCCAGCCCTGGGCACTGCCAGGGATGCAGGGGCTGCTCTGGGAATCCCAGCCCAGCCAGGAATTCCCAATATCCCAATATCCCACCTGAAGCTGCCCTGGCATCCCTTCCCTGGGGATTCCTGCCAGGATCTCCCCCAGCAGCTCAGGGCTGGCTCTGGCACAGCAAACCCAACCTTTGGGGTTGTTTTGCTTTTTTCCTTTCCCCCATCTTCCCATGTGGATGGATTTCCACCCCACATCCTCAGATCCCTCCTCTCCACCCCAAGCACACAAACCTCCCAGTCCAGCCTCCCACTAATGCCAAAAAATGCCAACCCTGCTCCCCTCGAGGTGGATTTGCTGATAATTCTCCAGGCACATTCCCTCCCACCAAACGCCTCCATGAGCAGGGGGAGCAGCCTGAGCTCCCACAGCTGGGCTGGGAATGCCCTGGAATGTCAGGGATGGGGCAGGGACAGCCCCAAAACATCACCCTGGCCAAGGATCAACCTCCCAGACAGCTCCAAGGATGGAGTCTGGCCACAAAACCCCATCAATCTGCCCTTTTAATCACTGCCTGCAGCCTTTATCACCGTTATTGTTATTATTTTTTTTGTTATTGTGGTGCACTGATGTGCTGCAAGAGCTGCTGCTGCTTCCAGCCCCCGGCAGGAAAGGGGAAAGTTTTTGACTCAAAATTTGCTGATTGAGAAAATGAGCAGAAAATGAAAAAAAAAAAAAAGAAATCTCTGCTGATTGAAAAGAGGAGGAAACAGCCAGAATTGGGGCACCTTGAAAAACAAAACTGGGTCATTCCTGAGCAGCAGAGGGTGAGTGTGGAGCTCCCAGAGGAAGAGCAGCTGTGCCCAAGGAGGTGGCACAAGGTCAGAGGGATGAGAGCAGCCCCATCCCAGCCCTGAGCAGTGTTTTGGCTACACACGGTGAGGGCCTCCCTGTCTGCCCTGGTATCTCTGTGGGAAAAGGGGGCAGGAAATCACGGCTAAAAGAGCCCAAATGTGGCTAAAAGAGCCCAAATGTGGCTAAAAAATACCCAAACCTGGCTAAAAAATACCCAAACCTGGCTAAAAGAGCGCAAATGTGGCTGAAAAGAGCCCAAAGGTGGCTAAAAAGAGCCCAAATGTGGCTAAAAAGAGCCCAAATCCGGCTGAAAAGAGCCCAAAGGTGGCTGAAAAGAGCCAAACCTGGCTAAAAAATACCCAAACCTGGCTAAAAGAGCCCAAATGTGGCTGAAAAGAGCCCAAATGTGGCTGAAAAGAGCCCAAACCTGGCTAAAAAGAGCACAAACCTGGCTAAAAATGCCCAAACTTGGCTCTCCTGTGAGCCCAGGGACGGGTGGCCCTGGGGCAGCCCCTGAGCTGTCACATTTTCCTACCAGGAATTCCCAAATCTGCCATTTGTGAGATGGAATAAACCCAAATCTCCATTTTCCCAGTGCTTTTCTCCCTGCACATCCTTTCTGTGAGATATTCCAGCTCAGCAGCAGCAGCAGCAGCAGGGATGTGGTACCCGAGCAGGCCTGGAGGTTAAATTTAAAATATTGCACCAGGTCTTGCTGTGATTTTCAGTGGATCTGTGCAGTTTTCCCGGTGCTGTCCGGGCTGTTCCAGGAACAGAACAAGGAACACAAACTCTGCTCCAGGAGGGTTCCTGCACCTCGAGCATCCCCCAAGCACTTCCCGGGAGCACCTCAAACAATTCCAACAATCCCAGCAATGCCCTGAATGCCTCACGAGTGCATCGGGGCCCGTTTTTCACTCCACTTGCTGAACAGAAGGGATAATTCACCTTTAACAAAGATCTGCCATCAGACAGAAAACAAACACCAGCAAAACCAAACAAACAATCGCCCGGAGCTTTCCAAATAAAATTCCTTTTCCCTTTCAGTTGTGCAACCTTTTGTGCCCGAGCCAGCAGAGGATTCGCTGCCAGAGAAGAATTTCATGCTTAATCAATTTTTTTGCTGGTGTTTGCAGGTATCCCTGCTCCTCCTCTTCCCTGCAAATCCAGCTCAGGACACCTCGGAGCTGCCATATCCCAGGAGGAAACTGAGGGCTGGTTTTCCTGGAATTTAGGAATTCATCTGCAGGACCCTGAACAGGGATCAGCAGGGAAGGTCTCAGCTCATGGGAGCTCTTGCAGAATTTATTTTATGGAAGCCCCTCGATGGGACAGAAAAGCCCAGCTGCCCCCTGCTCACAGCAAGCTGCATTTCCAGGGATACACTGGGATTTATTCCTGGAAAACACCCCCTGCTCCCTCAGGGAGAGAGCTGGGAATGGTCCCAAAGCTTCTGCAGAGGGATCCAGGGATGCCTGAGGGAAGGTCCCAGCCCCACTCCTGACCCTGAACCCCTGCGTGGGCTCAGCTGAAAGGTCCCTTCCCTCCAATCCACAGCAAGTCTGAGACTCAATTCCCAAATTCCTCTTCCCCCATCTGATCTGGGTGAGCTGAAACTCTAAATTCTCCCGAGGGTGGCCAGCAGGACAAGGAAAACATCCTGGCCATCCCAGGCATCACGGGGTCTTGTGTTAAAGGAGTTAAAAAAACCAAATTTAAGAAGCAGAGCATCTCCCCCACAGCACTTTGAGCACTTCATTCACCTGCCCAGGCACAGAATCGTGGAATTCTGGAGAGGTTGGGATGGGAAGGGACCCTAAAGCCCATCCCATGGCAGGGACAGGGACACCTGCCACCACCCCAGGCTGTCCCTGTCACTCCTCACTCCCTGCACAGCCCCGCCTGAAAAACTCGCGGGCACAAAACGCCTGTCAAGCACAGAAATCCTTGTTTTACTCAGCAAAAAGAACGTTGTGCATTTGCCACACTCAGATACTCGTTTAGATGATCAAGAGAACAGGGATCTGCAGCTGAAGCTCTCAGACACAATTCACTGGGAAGCTCTGACAAGCCCCAGACTACTTCAGGAAGCTGCAATTTTTAGCCAACAACTCAGAGCCATCTACCCCAGCCACCTGTAGGCAGCTGCTGTCACACAAAGATTAAATTAATTACCAAACACTTCCTGGCTCAATCCAGGAATAATTGAATAATTATCCCAAACTCAAACGGGCTCCGGTTACCTGCAGAGAGCTGGGAGCACCTGGCACCAAGGCCGTGGAAAATCCCTCCAGAGCCAAGGCTTTGTGTAGGGATGGCATGGCCAAGCCTGCAGCCCTCAAAAGTGGGATTTTTTTTTTCCATCAGTAAAATTCCCCGTGCTGTAATTCACCCCCGTGCCAACCTGCTGCCCACGGAGGGGATAATAAACAGAATTAATTCTGATTTACATTTCCAGCATCAGGCATCTCGTATCTGAGAGAAGAGGCAAATTCAGTGTTCACCCCAAATCCCTGGGAGGGTGCACAGCCACACGGAGGCTCCCACACACACTCAACATCAAAGCTCCTGTGTGAGCAGCCTTGGAGTTAAATATTTGTGATCGTTCATTTATTTGATCATCTGCACTTGCAAGGCTCGGAGCTGGGCAGAGAGGCCTTTGAAGAACTCCCAAACACAGAATTATTGGGAACCTTGGTCAGGAAAGGGCTGGATAAAGCCAGAAAAGCCATTCCCAGCCCTAAAGGATTCCCAGCCAGCCCCAGGTGGGATTGGGATTTTTCTCAGGACAGGGGGAGCCACGGGGGGACACTCCAGGATGTTGGCTGGATGAACAGCCAGGATCTCTGGATTGAACAATTTGCCTCTTCATTGTAATTACTGGCTTCTGAAAGACTTCAGCAACTTTGCCAATTTGTACAACCCTCCATTCTCTGCTTTTGGCCTCCTCTGTGCAGTCATTTTGCAGACAAACAAGGAACAGATGTACGATCTAGAGCTGCCCCAAGTCCTTTTATAGTAAAGGATTTCTGGCCAAACAATATATGTTAAAAAAGAAAAAGAGGAAAAAAAAAAAAAAGAAGAATTTCTGTATTTTTTAAGGTATCTCTCACAACACCCAAACACACACCGAAAAATCTGAAATTTCATCGTAGGATTCTGGAAGGCTCAAGAAAATTCTGTCCTGGAGCAAATCCTGCCCTCAACACCCAGGTGGGGAGTTCAGCTGGAGCTGCCCACAAACTTTGGGGACACCCAGGGCAGCCCTGGGGGCTCCTGCTGCCATCACCAACCCCTCCTGCCCCTGGACCTCTGGAAGGGCAGGAGGGCAGAGCTACAGAATTCCAGAGTGGTTTGGGCTGAAGGGACATCACCCAGTGCCACCCCTGCCACGGTAGGGACACCTCCCACTGTCCCAGGTCACGGATCCAGCTCCTGGCCCTGCACAGACACCCCAAAATCCCACCCTGGGAGCACTGTCCAAGCACCCCTGGAGCTCTCAGTGCCCAGCACCCTCTGGGGGAAGAGCCTTTCCCTGGAACCCAGCCTAAACTGGAGCAGAACTAACTGGGGACACATTTCTCAGCCCTCCAGAACTGAAACCAGGATGTGACCAACGGGAAATTCCCACTTTTTAAGCACCAGCAGCTCCAAGTGCTGTTACTTGACCAGCCCGAGCCCTCTGGCCCCAGGGATGCTGCACTGCTGGAGGCTCAGGGACAGAGATTTCCTCTGACCCAAAAATAAATCTCATGGAACAAGCTGGTGTCACTTATTTCCCAAAGATAATTCCCAAATGGACTGTGCCAAACAAAAAAAACAAAAAAAAACAACAATTCAGCCGGGTTTGTCCAAAAAGTGGCTGCACTCTGCTCAGCACAGAAATCCTCCGGATCACAGCCCTGCCTGCGAGCACACTGCAAACTGCTCTGCTGGTTTTAAACTCTAATCCTCTGCCAGCCACAGAAAAATCCCATTTGCACCTCCCAGCAGAGAGAACAAACCCTGCAGAGGCACAGCCCTGCCTCCTCTGTCCCCAACCTGCCCAGGACACCCAGCCCTCCTGGCCTGGCTCCCTGCACGGGGAACTCTTCTCACCCTGATCACAAAATTGCTCCATTCAAGCCCAGGAGGCACCCAGATGTTTAAAAATATCCCGGTGCTGAAATGCTGCTGCATTAGCATGTTGTGCATAATTCATGTGCCCGTGCTGGGGAGGGCTCCCGGTGCCAGGGCTCCCTGCGGGTGCCAGCCTGCCCTGGGACAGAGGGACAGGGCTGGCTCTGCATCACACAACTCCAGGAATCTGGGTTATTCCCGGAGATGCTGCCCCTGGATCCCTGGCAGTGCCCCAGGACAGGGCCTGGAGCAGCCTGGGGACAGGGGAAGGTGTCCCTGCCATGGCAGGGGTGGCATTGGGTGGCCTTCAGAGCCCCTGCCAAGCCAGGCCACCCTGGATTCTGTCACTCCTGCCTCTTCCCAGGCTGTCCTGGTGGTCCAGGGGCAGAGGGGTTTGTGGTGGCAGCAGGAGCCCCAGGGCTGCCCTTGGTGTGCCCAGAGTCAGGTGGGATTTTGGGAAGGAATTCCTGCCTGTGAGTCCTGGCACAGGTGCCCAGAGCAGCTGGGGCTGCCCCTGGATCACGGATCCAGCTCCTGGCCCTGCACAGACACCCCAAAATCCCACCCTGGGCATCCCTGGGAGCGCTGTCCAAGCACCCCTGGAGCTCCTGGAGCTCTCAGTGCCCAGCACCCTCTGGGGAAAGAGCCTTTCCCTAAACCCAGCCTAAACTGGAGCCTGGCAGTGCCCAAGGCCAGGCTGGACAGGGCTTGGGGCAGCCTGGGACAGTTCTGGGGCACAAGTGGCACCAAACTGTCCTGCTGGATGTCACCACCTCCAACAACGACTCAAGAAGCAGAACCTGACCAAAACCCATGGGATTTTCCATCCCCTGTGCCCCAAACCCACAGTGGGCACCAGTGCCAGCCCCTGCAGCACAAACCTGGCCCAGGTCCCTGCCACCACTGCCACCACCCAAAACCAGCACCACCAAGCAGGGCTGGCTCAGCAAAGCAAAGCAAGAGCAAAGCTGTGACCAGTCCCAGGGATTTTCCAGCTCCAAAGGAACTCTGGGCTGGATTCAGCCCCCCCTTCCCAGCACACAGGAAAAAGAGAAGGAGCAGCAACAACAAAACAGAAAGCTCCAAACTCAAAGTGAGTCTGGGGGAAAGAGCAGGGAGGGCACAAGGTTTGGCCCTCAGTGACCTCCCAGGGAACAAACTAAAATCAGAAAGTGAATGTCAAAGGTTGGTTTCGTTTTAGGATGGATCCAGAAGGAGAAATGAGGGGGGAAACAAAACTAGCAACTCCTGCAGGGTCAGTCACCCCCTCAGCCACCAGGGCACAGATTGAAACCACTTCTGACAGACTGGGAGGAAAAAAAAACATTTCTTCAGCAGGTGCTGGGCTCAAAATGAGAGCAGGAGACTGCTAAAGCTGATCCCACATGGAACACCCAAAATTCCAGCTGGGAAAAACTCTCCCCTTCTCAAAGCAGCCAAACACAGGGCAGGGGCTGATCACACCTCCACAGGGATGTTCTATTCCAAAAGGGTCTTTAAGAAGTTGCCTGAACCATTCACAATCTTTGCCCAACAAATCCAAAAACCCAGTAAAAACACCGATGTACTCCTGAAAGCACAGGAGGAAATCAAACATTTGGGTTTGGGTTTGTCCTCGGCTGCGTTCTGCCATCCGGGGGGAGAAGTTTCTGTGCACTTTAAAACCTTCTCATGCAGCAGGAAAAGCCAAAGTGATTTCAAAATGAAAGGCTGGAGGCAGCCACCCGTGGCTTCAAGTCATTCAATCACCAATCAAAAACTGCTCAAGAGCTCCTGATTTATTTAAAGTCACCCTGCAAACTCTGAATTTCACCTTGCACCTCTCCAGCTCTTTCTTTAGCATCTCCCACGGCGTGGAGTGGGACACAAGAGACCATGCCACACCTCAGGGCCGTTTTTGCTCGTGGAGACAAGATAAAAACAATAAAAATAATAATAACAATAAAATAAAAACAGTAAAAACCCCTTCATCTTGCACACGAGGTTAAGGAAGTTGATAGAGATGTTTGATAAAGCCTCAGTCTCTGAGGAAATAGGACGGGGCAGGTTGAAGGTGAAGGCAGAGGATTTGCCTGACCTGCTGTTCACCTTAAACAAATTTAATGTGTAATTTAGAGGGCTCATTCTTCCACCACCACCCCAATTAATGGGATTATTTGGCACGGAAATATAAAAATACATGCACCTACATCAGCCCAGCCATTTTTGAAATCTTCCAGGTTTCCAGGAGCTGAAATTCATTTTAGCAGAGTTACCAGCAGCTCAATACCCACCAGAGCACCCTCGTATTCCACACACTGAAAGGAAAAAAATCAGTTTTACAAAAATGTTCTCCTGTGATGTCTGGGTGGAAAAACTTACAAATGCCAAGGCCTGACTGACAAAGCAGAAATGTCAGCACCTGGCACTGCTGTGCATTCACCCCTCTAAAAAAAATATATATATATACATATATATTTAAAAATATGATTTATGTTTAACAATGTGGTTTATGTTTAACATTGTGATTTATATTTAACATTGTGATTTATGTTTAACATTGTGATTTATGTTTTATAATGTGATTTTTTAGGGTGTTTCTTCGAGCACGAGTGTCACAGCCCCAGTCACTCCAACGAGACCTTGAGGAAAAACTCCAGAGGAGGAGCCTGAACAAGGAAACCCCACAGGTCCTCTGGAGATCTGGATTTCAGGAATCTCTTTTTCCTGAAGATTCCTAAACCCACCTCAGTGCCTCTCGCCTCCCAACACCACTCCCACCTGCATCAGGTATTCCAGCACCTCAGCTCAAACCCATCCCACCCTGTTAAATTTGGGAATTCTGTTAAATTTGGGGCTCACAGGAAGGAACCAGAGCCCCAGCCAAGCTGCTCCAACCCCACAGACACCCCCTGCAGCCCTGGCATGCCCTGCAATGATTACATATATACACATAAATATATTTATTTAACAAAACAATGCCTAATATATCCGATAGACAATGAGGAAGGGGAACAGCTGGGAAACATTAAGAGTTTGCACACTGAGCTCCCAAATTCTCAAACTGCCTTCTCTGGGAGGGAGAAGGAGGCTCGGAAGGAGGGAATTGCAGCAGAGGGGAGCTGCTCGTGTGGGCACAGGCAGGTGGGGATGGCAGAACCCCCCGAGGCTCTGGCCAAGCCCGGGGTGCCCGGGCACAGAGGGGCCCTTTGTGCCCCCCAGCCCCGCTCAGGGGGGTCAGAGGATATTTCCTGTTAACCTCGGCGCAGATTTGTAACCCAGCAGTCAAACCATGTCCATCACAGCTCATTAGGCAGCGACTTCCCCTGCCAAGCCTGGCCTGGCTGCGTCCCCCAGACCACGTGGAATCTGCAATCGTGCAGCCCCAGCCGGGGTCAGGAGACCACCCTGCTGCAGGAGCTGGGAATTTGGGATTTGCTCCCAGCTGCCAGCCAGTCCAGGGATGGTTCTGGCACCTCGGCTCTGCTGAACTGGGGGTTCCTGTGGGGTTCCACCAGAATTCAGGATAAATGCCCAGGGATCCATGGGGTAAAGGCAGGGAAAGATCTGACAGAGCTGAGGAGAGCACAGGGGAAAGGGAAGGGGAAGGGGAAGGAGAAGG
>VZTB01016550.1:87364-101105 GCA_013397245.1 Thryothorus ludovicianus
CAAAGAGGCTGTAGGTGCCCAGGGACAGAGACCACCCCACTTGGTGCCCCCAGCCCGCATCCCGAGTTGCTGGAATCAGGACAAACGGGGTGATTGATCCCCAGGAATTCACCTCCCTGACAGATCCCAACCCGAGCTGAAGCCCCCTGGGTGTAATCAGGAGATTCTTCCCGCCCAGCATATCACACCTGCCCATTCCTCAGGTGTTATCCCCCATTTCTTCATCCTTCCCTGCAAGTTCTCTCCAAGGTGGGGTTTCAGCATCCTGGGAATGCGGGGCCGCACAGGGAACAGGAGCCTGGAACCCTCACCCTGGGAGGTGCCATCAGCCCGTTTGGTGACTGTGCTGTCCTCACCTACATCTGGTTTAATCCCAAATCCAAGACCTCATTCCCTCCTGTCAGCCCCACCAATCCATATCCCACTGTCCCCTATCAGCATCCCGTTACCCTTCCAGGGAAGGGCGACTTTCACTCAGCTCTCACCTTCAGGACAGCACTCGTGCTGCTGCCTCTCCTCCTGGCCACGGAAACTACCCACATGGAGATGAACTTGGGGGGGAAAGCAAGAGGACAAGCATCGTTGTTTGGAAAATGACCATTCCCCAATTTCTGCTCTCTGGGATAAGGGTTGTGCCGGAGGCACAGCTCAGGAAGAGCCGCAGAAGCTCTGGGAATCCCGTGTGGCAGCACATACAGCCCTGCAGAGGAAATCCGTGGAAGTGACAGGCAGCTTTTCCCTGTGTGAGCTCCTCATTAAATGTGCTCGTTCCAATTAAAAAAAAAGACATAATACATCCATAACACCTTGTCCTGGCTCACTCCCCACCTTGCCCCCAGAGCATCAGGACGTGGCCCAGGACCCTGAGTGATGCCAGAGGGCTGCAGACCCCAGGAACAGCTCAGAATTTCATCACCTGCTTCATTAAAAGCCTAAAAGTCTTGCAGCATCCTTGCTAAACAAAGATTTAAACCCCGGGGAGCTCTCGGGAGTTGATAGCGACGTCCTTGTCCACAGTGAAGGAAGCGGTAACAGATCCTTTGCCCCGTGTCTTTTATCTCAGACTATCACAATTCTTTGAAAGATTAATTAGTTAATTAAGCTTCACAACAGCGCTGTGAGATAAGGGAGCGTTAGAGCAGCGCTGATAACAGAGGAGGGTCAGGGAGCAGTGAGTGGAGACAGTCCCCAGCAGAGGATCCTCCTCCCTGCCAGCAGCAAATCACGGCTTTTAATTACCCGCGGTGACAAACTCACCGCAGTGTGAGGAACCCCGGGATTTCCCCACTCAGTAATTCCCACCATGGAAGCACCCAGGAGTTTTCTGATGGCCCCTGTGGGTCCCTTCCATCCCAGCATGTTCTGTGATCCCAGGAATCACCTCAGCATTTTTCAGTCCCTCTGGATACCGGGGGACAGGGAGATGCTGCTGGCCACAAATACCTGGGACAGGTTGGGAAAATTGCAGGATGAGCTGGATTCCTGGGTTTCAGCAAGGAGTCAAAGGCAGCTCTAAATCCTGCTGTGAGTCATATTCAGGTCAAAACCGGCCTTGCAAAATTTTTAATGAAATTAGGCATCCTTACACGCAGCAAACATTTAACATCAATGCAGCAGAGCAAAGAGAAGGATCCTTTTAAAGGAAGATTTTTAAGCAATTTGTTGTTGTCTGTAACTGGGATGTCGACATTTGCAAATGCCACAATTAGTGTGGGTAAGTAAAAGAAGGGACTTAGCTGGCTCGTGCAATGTAAAGAAATTATTCTGGGATAAAAACTAATAAACAAGACCTTTGTTTCCACGATTATTTATTCAAATAAAAGAAGCAGCTACACAATGGGCAGTTCCCAGAGCTCATCCCAGGCACCTGGGTGGTTCACACCAGGTGATGCCACCAGGGAATTCTTTGTCTGCCCTGGGATTTACGGCCACACCAGCTTTGCAAGGGCTCCGTGCAGTGAGCGTGTGTGGAATTTCACTGGAGAATGAGACTTCTCAGCCTTTCCTCAAGGTCTGTTTGTCACCAAAACCTCCTCATAAAGTGCTGAACCTTGGGGACGAGTCATTCCTAGATTCCCCTGATCCAGCTGGTGTGCTTGTCACCAAAATCTCCACATTAAGAGCTGGAACTTTGGGGAAGAGTCATTCCTAAAATCCCCTGACCCAGCTGGTCTGCTTGTCACCAAAATCTCCACATTAAGAGCTGGAAGTTTGGGGACGAGTCATTTCTAAAATCCCCTGACCCAGCTGATGTGTTTGTCACCAAAATCTCCACATTAAGAGCTGGAGGTTTGGGGCCAGGTCATTCCTAAATTCCCCTGAACCATTCTGCACTTATTTATCTACAGAAGAACCTCAAGGGGAAAAGATTGGTTTGTGACCCCTCATCTTCCCTGATGCTCAGCATTCCAGATAGACCCTGAGCTGCCATTTCAGTGAGGTTCCAGGGGACCTGATAAAAGCTGGAGAGGCTTTAATAAACAGCCAGAGCCAGGCTCAGCAGTGGCCAGGGAGGTTTCATTCATAATAAAGATGTAGAGCACCCATAAAGTCCATCCCTGAGCTGAGCAGTGCTCGCTTGAGGAGAGGTTATTGATTGCTGAGCTTGCTTAGGAGAGGGCTTTTCTGTAATAAATGAAAAAAGATGTAAAAACCACGGGCTGCTTTCTGAGGACAGCGTTCTCAAGGAAAAGGAGCTTCTGCAGAAGCTGCAGGGTGGAAGTGCTCAGTGTCAGCACAGCGAGTTATCAGGTTCACGTCTGACCAGCCCTCTCCATTTTCTCTGTGTGCTGCAAATTAAATGATTAACTTTGGGTCTGATTTCCTTGTGCCCTGCCCTGGCCCTGCTGGTGTCCTTGGGCCTCACTTCCAACACTTGTGTGGATCAGATGCAGCTCCACCAGAGCCAAGGGGGTGTTACCAGCATCCCACCCATCCCTGCCCTCCATCCTTGTCCCCAGTCCCTCCCCAGCTCTCCTGGAGCCCCTTTGTGCCCTGGAAGAGCTCTGAGCTCTCCCTGGAGCCTTCCCCTAACCCAGGTGTGAATTGAGTTTAAAGCTGGGATGGAGAATGCCCAAGGAGCACTGGGATGTGAAGATGAGCCCCTGGAGCTGAAGGACATCCCAGAGCATCCCCACATTCCTGCCACCCCACTGCTGAGCAAACCCAACCCCGGCGTTATTTCCCGCTGGGATTCAGCCCGGCCAGGAGCTCCTTCCCCATTTCTTGGCAGGAAGGCAGGCAGACAAAACACAGCCTCAGAATTCCCAGCAAGGCCAGCAATTGCAAATGCTGAGGAAAGCGAGATAATGGAGCAGAAAACAGGGCTGGGGAAGGAGTCAATATTTAATAAAGCTGCAATGTGAGAGTGGAGCAGGCGGAGGCTGCAGGAGATGCTGGCTGGACCCACGGCCAGAAGAGCCCTCTCCCTGCCTTCCCCGCGGGGTGGAGGGGCTGGAGCTCGGCCCTCAGCTGGCCCGTGGCTCCAAAGGCCAGCGGGGACAATGCCAGCCCTTGTCCCCGGGGCAGAGGGACAGCGCCGGCTGCGTCCACGTGGGCTCTGCACACCAACGCCCCACGGGTTCCCATTGTTCCCCAGCAAAGAGCTCCCCAGGACGCTTAGGCAGGAGGAGTAAAATGAATTTGATCTTTTCAGCTGATAGAGGCTGTTTAGAGGCCTTAAACGGGTTTCAAAAGTCACGAGAAAAATATGGATCTCAATTTACAGGGCTGATTAACAACATTTGTCTCCCAGCAGGGCAGGGGGAGGGGGAGGCTTTGCCAGAGCAGTTGTGCACTCACTGGAAACACCTTTTCCAGACCTTTAAATCACATTTTCCAATGTCACCAGCTCCCTTTAGTGATGTCTCAGCAGCTGAGAGCTCCCAGCAGAGCTGAGATCCCCCCTCAGACCGTGGGTCCCGTGTCACTGGTGCTCCTGGGATGCTCCCTGGACACTGGGGCATGAAGTGTGAAGCCATTCCCTGTGTCCTGTCACTCCAGGCCCCTGCCCAAAGTCTCTCCCCATGTTTCCTCCAGGCTCAGGCACCGTGAGGCCACAATTAGGTCACCCCAGAGCTTCTCTTCTCCAGGGACCTGCAAGGTTTTGTTTAACGCCAAATTAAACACAAGGCCAACGATGCAGCTTTTCCCATCACACAAACATTTCCCCTTTCCAAGCAGCTCCCAACATCTCCACTCCTGTTGCAGACAAGGAGAACAGCAGTTCACCCTGAATTATTTACTGCCTGCTGGAGTAGGGGCAGCCTGGCTCCCTCTGGCTGAACCCAGCCAGGAGGATCAGGGAGCGTGAGGCAGACCTGCTGCATCTTTAATAACTCCTGGAAGCAGCCAGATGACAGAGTTTGGAGGTACCAGGGACAGAACTTCCAAAGCCCCTGCCACCCTGTGGCTCACGGGGATGGCTGTGGGGTGGTGGCACTGCCAGGGCACATCCCAACCCCTCCAAAGCTGCTGGTGTTGGTTAGAGGGGGTTTGTGGGCAGCTGCAGGGCACCCCCGGCCTTAGGGCACTTCTGTGTGGGCAGCTGTGCCCAGCAGAGGTGACAGAGCAGTGGGGATGGAGCAGTGGGGATGGAGCAGTGGGGATGGAGCAGTGGGGATGGAGCAGTGGGGATGGAGCAGTGATGATGGAGCAGTGGAGATGGATCACTGGGGATGGAGCAGTGGGGTTGGAGCAGTGGTGAGGGAGCAGGCCGGGAGCTGGGGGAAAGTTCAGCCTGGCTCCAGAGAGCTCAGAGCCCCTTTCAGGGCCTGAAGGGGCTCCAGGAGAGCTGGAGAGGGACTGGGGACAAGGGATGGAGGGACAGGACACAGGGAATGGCTCCCACTGATGGGATATTGGGAATTCCTGGCTGGGCTGGAATTCCCAGAGCAGCTGTGGCTGCCCCTGGATCCCTGGCAGTGCCCAAGGCCAGGCTGGACAGGGTTTGGATCATCCTGGGACAGTGGGAGAGGTCGTCCCCGGTGGCATAGGGGGCACTGGATGGGATTTAAGGTCCCTTCCAACCCAAGCCAGTCTGGGATTCCACGTCTGTGCCTCGGACTCACAAGCAGAGGAACTCACAGCGCCACTGTACAACAGAGAGCTCAGGTTTCCAGTCAGTGGTAACATAATTAAAGCTCATTTCCCAGAAAGCAGGCCAGGGTGACAAACTGAGCCTCTTCTCCTCACGGCACAAAGCCCAGCCTAAGCCCAGCCTAAGCCCAGGCGTGTGTGCTGTGTGTGCCTGCTGTGTGTTTAAGCCACGTGCCCGCAGGTGCCTCCACGTTAGACCTGCCACCTTTTGAAATGCTTCAAAGGAAACAGAGCTGTTGCTGGAGCAAATATTTACAGACGGAGAGCAGAGAGTGCATCCTCCGGCTGGAGCCTGCACGCTTGCATTGCAAATCAAAAAATTCAGCCCCAAAACCAGGCCAAGCCGGCAATTACCGCTGGGGAGGCGAGGCAGGAATTGAGTGTGACCAGTGGCCGTGCAAAGGGCTCACGTGTGGCAGGGAAAATGCTCATTCAGAGGGGTTTGCAGCGTCCTGAGAGCCATTTCAGGGAGCCCTGTCCAGCCCTGATTGCTGCCGACTCAGCTCGTCTTTGTTTGGCCTCTCCTTGCTGGCCAGAACAGAGATGCTGCAGTGCACGACTGGGTGGGTGACCTCAGCCTCGGTGCCAAGTGGATGACTAAAATGAAGGCAGAAAATACAATCCATTGTCTTGGCCCTGAAATGCCAGCTTTGTTCCACGTGGAGCTGGCTTATCCCTATAACCCCTTCCCTGCTGCACGCGGGCCCCAGCTCTGCTCCCTGCCCTGGTGCTCGCTCAGATTGGGAAAAAAATCCTCTCAGGGAAAAAAATCCTCTCGGGGTTGGGTTTGCACCTGGCAGAGGCACATCCAGTGGCAGTGGTGCAGTGGCACAGCACATCCTCCCTGTGCTGAGTGATGGGTGCAAACCCACCCAGAGCTGCCTGCTCTCACCTCAGCTTGTGGCTCAACCCCTGGGGATGAGCTGGAGGAATTCTCTCAGCACGGACAAAATTCTCATCCTCAGTCTTCACCCGGACTGGGCCTGGTTCCCTGCAGCAAACAGCACCTGTGGATGGCTTTGAGGAGAGCAGGAAGTGGCACAGGTGGCAGTGCTGGGGTGGACAGGACGTCCTGGGGTGGACAGGACATCCTGGGGTGGACAGGGCATCCCAGGGTGGACAGGGCATCCTGGGGTGGACAGGACATCTTGGGGTGGACAGGACATCCCGAGGTGTCCTTGGTGGGAACCCAGGGCGGTCCCTCTGTGTCTGCAGGTCCCTCCCAAGGACAGGTCCCTCTCTGTGCCCAAAAAAAAAACCCTAAATGAGAAAAGCTGGGTTTTGCTCACTCTAGCAGGTGACACTTGTGTCCTGGAGGGTTGAGATGCTTTCCTGCTGCCTGGGAGCTCCTCCAGCTCCATCCCTCGGAGAAGCACGGGCTCCCCTCCCTCACCAGGTGCTGCTCGCAGGGACAGATCTGTGACCTGAATCCCTCCCTGCTCTGCCAGCCTGGGAACGCCACTGTCAGCGTGCTGTTGAATTTTCCGAGTGCTTTAACACGTGTCTATCCAGATTGCTCCGAGGTCCCAGAGAGCACATTTGCAGCAGCCTCTCAGACGAGGGGGGATGCGGGGAGGGCTGAGCTCGGCGTGTCCCTCTCGTTGGCTCTCACTTATCAGATCCTCAGATAAAAGCTCTGTGCGTGTTGGATAAGCTCTGTGCTGACAAGGACAAGCACGGGATTAAAAGCAAGGAAGATACAAACCCTGGAGGAGCACACAAGAGGGAATCCCGCTGCCTGCAGGGGTTTTCCAGGGCACTGCTGCCCATCTCTCCTGTGGGCAGGACAGATATCCCCGTGCCCACCCTTTGCCCAGCTCAATCCCTGCTTTTAGGGATTTGCGTCCAAGTGGAAGCAGCAGAGATTTCTGTGCCCCCTGAGCCCTCGAGGGCCAGGCAGGGATCGGCCTCTCCTCGCCCAGCCAGGGCTGCTCCTGGCCACAGACATCCCTGCCCCTGGCCGTGCCACCCCAGCCAGGTCCTTGTTTGGGAAAAAACAAGTAAATAAACACCCAGCCCAGAGCAGAGCGTGGCCAACTCCTCACGGCCTCCCTCTGTGAGAAGTGGGTTCAGAGGAGTCGATGGTTTTTCATGGTGTGGGTGTGATTAATGAACTTAATCACAGGATACTTTGATCCATCTCTTGTTTTTAAGGGATAGTCCAAAACAAGAAGAACTGCTACCCTTTGTGCTCTTGTAATTTTGTTAATCGTGGAAACCTGGGAGACTTTTGCATAGTCAGCACTTGCATGCATTATAAAATATATTTGCAAAACACAACAACACTTGCTTTCATATTCCAAAGCCAGCCAGCATATCCTAGTTGGCAGAGAGCTCAAAGGAAATTTATGAAGACCCAAAAAATCTTGCAGGAATTTAATTAAGCCCTAATCTTGGTAACCCTCATACATATCTGCTTCCACAGTGTCGTCTGCGGGCACAGCTGCTCTGCTGCTGCTGTCTCGGGGTCGTCTCAGCTCAGTCCACAGCAGGCTCGTGGGCAAACCTGCAAGTCCCTCTGTCCCCAAATCCTCCAGTCCCTCGTCCCACGCAGGTGAAGGTGGAGACAGGGCCTTGCTGTGCAGCTGGGGCTGTGCCCTGGGCCTGGAGCGCTGCCCAAGGGGCAAAACCGGGAAGGGCCAGGTTTGGTTCCTCTGGGCTTTGGTGGTGGAGCAGGGGCTGTGTGGGCTCAGAGGGGACACAGCTGTCACCTCTCATGGGCACAGGTGTTTGTCACACCCTGCCCAGCAGCACCCACACCGTCCCCAGTGCCACCAGTGCCAGTCCCCAGTGTGGCCAGGGTGCAGATCCATCGCTTCTGCTCAGCCTCACTCTGCCTCCCAGCTGCAGCACTGAAAAAAAAAAACCCTAAATCCAANCGTGGCCAGGATGCAGATCCATCGCTTCTGCCTCCCAGCTACAGCACTGGAAAAAAAAAAACCCTAAATCCAAAGGTTTGAGCACGACAATCCCAGCTCCCACAGTCCCTGCCCTGCATCCCAAATCCCCCTGCAGCCTCCCACCTGCAGCATTGGAAAGAAAACCCCAAAACCCCAAGGTTTGAGTATCCTGCATTACAATCCCAGCTCCCACTGTCCCTGCCCTGCATCCCAAACCCCCCCTGAAGCCTCCCAGCTGCAGCATTGGAAAAAAAAACCTCAAAACCCAAAAGTTTGAGCATCCTGTGTGACAAACCCTGCATCCCAAATCCTCCTGCAGCCTTCCAGCTGCAGCACTGGGAAAAAAACCCCAAAATCCAAAGGTTTGAGCAGGACAACCTCAGCTCCTACTGTCCCTGCCCTGCAGCCCAAATCCCCCTGCAGCCTCCCAGCTACAGCACTGGAAAAAAAAAAACCCAAAACCCAAAGGTTTAAGCATGACAATCCCAGCTCCCACTGTCCCAAATCCCTGCAGCTCAGGCTGTGCTCCCTGAGAGCAGGAAAGGCATTTTGGTGGCCCCTCTGCAGGGATGCAGCAATGCCCACAGAAAGCAGACAGAACATTATGTAAAGGGAGGAAATTTAGACTGAATTTCAAGCTGAAACTCTTTTAATTAGTAAACTCTTCGCTGAAGAACCATTTCCATTGGTGGGGATGTGATGCCTCATTGCTTGAGGGATTTAAAACCAGACTGCTCTCTGCTCCAAAAAAAGTGCTATAAGCAACAGTTCTTTGCTTGTAATGAACTGGAAATACTGGCACGTCTCCATCTCCTTCACATATTTTCCCTTGTATCTTCAGAGGTTAAAATAAATTATCCTGAGATGTAACAGATGTAGAATGCAGCCAGTGACATTCTCCAGCTTTTTCGACTGAGTTTCCTTTCCTCGTGGGAAGGGCCACGGAGCATGGCCATGTCATCCTCCTGGCCTTTGGGAGGTGGCACTGGTGGCACCTGCCTGGCACTGGGGCCCTGTCCTGTCCTGAACCCATGCAGCTGAACTGAGATAAACTCCCAAAATTTATTGCCTGGACTGCCAATCACAGGGATCGTTAGCACTGCTGTTAATGAAGCAACCAGAAACCCCCCTGGAGCAGTGAGTGCTTCCAGCAGCCTTCAGTGATCATCCCATCAGTGATGGCATCACAAGGAGAAACATGACCCCCTGGGACCCCAGAACTGCTCAGCCCTGGAACCCCAAAACTGTTCAGGCCCTGGGACCCCAGAGCTGCTCAGCCCCTGGAACTGCTCAGCCCCTGACACCCCAGAACTGTTCAGCCCCTGGGACCCCAGAGCTGTTCAGCCCCTGGGATCCCAGAACTGCTCAGCCCTGAGACCCCAGAACTGCTCAGCCCTGAGACCCCAGGATTGTTCAGCCCTGGGACCCTAGGAATTGTTCAGCCCCTGGAACTGCTCAGCCTCTGGGACCCCAGGATTGTTCACCCCTGGAACCCCAGGATTGTCAGCCCTGTCCCAGCACTGCAGTTCTGGAGTGGCAGCAGCAGGGATGGAGCTGTGTGAGCCATCAGGGAATTCTCTCCTGCCCAGAGAGAAGCTGAGCCCACAGCAGGATCTGGAAGCAGCGAGGTGCAAAGGGGAGAGGGGCTGTGGTGCTTTGCCCACAGAGCTGCTTTACAACAGAAAACTGTTCTGCTTTCCTGCTGTTCCTTTTTGGGCAGCTCCTCCAGCAGATCCTCCAGCACCTCCTCTGCTCTCCAGCCAAAGGCACTCAGTGTCCCCAGGTGAGCACCAGGGGAGTGCATTCCTGCCATGGAATAACATCCCTGTAAACTGGAGAAACTCCTGGGGCTTCACTCCCACTCTCAGTTCCTCCCGGGAGCCACTCGTGCCCACAGAGGTTGTGGATTCCTCACCCCTGGCAGTGTCCCAGGCCAGGCTGGGACTGGAGCAGCCTGGGACAGTGGAAGTGTCCCTGCCATGGCAGGGGTGGCACTGGGTGGGCTTTAAGCTCCCTGCCAACCCAAAGCATCCCAGCATTCTGGGATTTTCCCAAGATTCTGGCAGGAGGGAGCAGTTTGAGTTTCCACACAGGGAGGTGCAGGTACAAGTATTCAAATGCCCCATCCAGGGTTTAACCAGAAGTGGTTAAACAGGAATTATTTGACAATGCCAACATGTCTAGATCAGGTTTTTACACATCCACAATTCTCTGGCAGTGACAGCGCAGGGAAACCTTCACCCCTCTCCCTGGCCTGGCTGAATCCATTGTAGGACAGCAGCAGGGAAAGCCCCCATCTGGCTTTTCCACACCTTTTCTTTTCCTGGGCATATTATCCAGCCTGGATTTATCTGGAAATAAAGGTGAGCCAGAGCAGGACTGCAGGATTGCATTCTCTGGGAGTTGCTCACTGCCTGGAGATTGGATCAGGGAGAATGGAGGATGACTCAGAAAATAAAATCTATCACATGGAGATATCTGTGAATTATAGAATTAGAACAGAATCACCTCAGGGTTTAATTTACAGGACATAGTAAAATGTTTTTAAAAATCAATTCTCAAGTCCTGGCAGCTGGAGGAGGTGTCAGAGCAGGAGGATGTGGCTTGGGGACAGCCAGGACAGGCGTCCTTGATTGGATTTCCCGTGGCATTCCATGACATAGGAAGAAGCTGTAGCACAACAAATATTTTGGGGGAGAGAAATATGAAGATTCTTGCTTTTTCTATATTAAAAATAAGAACTCATCAGCTTGCTCTGAGGTCAGCAGCCCTGGAGTGGAGACAGGGAGTGAGGAGCAGGGAGTTTGGATGCTGTCACCCCCTGGATGCTGTGCTCTGGAAAGGTGCAAACCCAGCAGCATCACAGCTCTGCTGCTTTTATAAGCCCAAGCTGTGGTTGCTCATGAGTAACTTCAAAGCTGTGCCCTTTTTTGATGACATAAACAAAACCAGCAGCAGCAGCAGCAGCCTTTCCATTATTTAAACAAGTCCTCAAATCCCTTGGCCCTCTTCCTTCTGCTTTCTTCTTTATTTTTTTTTTCCCCTTTTTTAACAAATGCCAGAAGCCTCTTCTGTTAAAAAAACCGAAAACTGCCAGTGGCCAAACCACCAGATTTGTGCTTTTGGTTCGTGGCCTAATGGGGTGTCAGGGCTGGCTGCAGCTGTGCCAGTGGCAGCTGCTTGTCCCCGCAGCATCCGTGGCCACGGGGGTTTGCCAGCTCCTCACTCCATCCCCTCCCGAGGCCGAGGACGGGACAGGAAATGTGACAGAGGCTCTTATCAGGGCTCCTTCATCAGACTGAGCTGTAATTACGGTGTCTTCTGTTCAGATATTGAACAGCACGGCCTGCGTGGCTTGGAGAGCAGCCCGCTGCTGGCAGGAGCTCTGCTGCAGCACCCGGGGACACCTCCCAGCCCTGTCCAGGGACATCCCAGGGACATCCCAGGGACACCTCCGACCCTGTCCCTGTCCAGGAGCATCCCAGGGACACCTCCCACCCTGCCCAGGGACATCCCAGGGACACCTCACACCCTGCCCAGGGACACCCAGGGACACCTCCCACCATCCCAGGNGGGTTTGCCAGCTCCTCACTCCATCCCCTCCCGAGGCCGAGGACGGGACAGGAAATGTGACAGAGGCTCTTATCAGGGCTCCTTCATCAGACTGAGCTGTAATTACGGTGTCTTCTGTTCAGATATTGAACAGCACGGCCTGCGTGGCTTGGAGAGCAGCCCGCTGCTGGCAGGAGCTCTGCTGCAGCACCCGGGGACACCTCCCAGCCTGTCCCTGTCCAGGGACACCCAGGGACACCTCCCAACCTGCCCAGTGACACCTCCTACCCTGTCCCTGTCCTGGAGCATCCCAGGGACACCTCCCAGCCCTGTCCCTGCCCAAGGACACCTCCCAGGGCTGTCTCTGCCCAGGGACATCTCCCAGCCCTGCTGAGGAGCACCCAGGGACACCTCCCACCCTGTCCAGGGACACCTCCCAGCCCTGTCCCTGTCCAGGATCATCCCGGGGCAGGTGCATCCCCACAGGTGTGCTGGGGCACTGCTGGATGAGGAAGAGCTCCTGGCAGGGCTGGAAGGAACCTCCAGAACGTTCCACGAGGAAACTGCACCTGGAGATTGGCTCTGCTCAGGGCTCGGGAAGCTTCTGCCTGTGCAGGGGGGAAATCTCAGCGAGCTGCAGCCAGTGGAAGGGAATGCCTGAAGGAATCAGGGTGAGCATTTCCCAGGATGGGGAAGGCCAGGGTGGCCAGGCTGTGGTTACTGCTGCTTCTGATTATCAGAGAATTCCAGGATGGATTGGGTTGGAAGGGACATTAAAGCCCTTCCCATCCTACCCGTGCCCTGGGCAGGGACACATCCCACTGTCCCAGGCTGCTCCAAGCCCTGTCCAACCTGGCCTGAAGGAATCAGGGTGAGCATTTCCCAGGATGGGGAAGGCCAGGGTGGCCAGGGGAGCAGGCTGTGGTCACCAAGCCACTGCTGCCTCTGGTTATCAGAGAATTCCAGGATGGATTGGGTTGGAAGGGACATTAAAGCCCTTCCCATCCCACCCCTGCCATGGCAGGGACACGTCCCACTGTCCCACTGTCCCAGGCTGCTCCAAGCCCTGTCCAACCTGGCCTCAACCAGGGACAGGGCAGCCACAGCTCCTCTGGGCACCCTGTGCCAGAATAGCAACATTAATCATTATTAATCACCCTGTTTGCAAACAGGCCCGTGAAGAAACCCTGAATTTCCTCCCATCACTCCCTCAGTGGCTCTGGCTCTCAGGCTGCCCAATTCCAGCTTTCCCACTGCAATCCACCCCTGGGAGGAGGAGCGGAGCCACGGGATCCCAGCTCAGCTGCACAAGTGTTTGGATTATCTGCTGCACTGAGTGGCCCCACAAGGAACACGTTTGCTGTGGTTTGTGTGGCATGAAAGGAACAAAGTGAAGCCCAGCTGAATGCATTCCCACATTTCAGTTCCTATTTCCAGGAAGCTGCTCCCCAACGCCGCGTGAAGGCGACACAAAGGGAGAAACAAAAGAAGGAGGAGGGCAGCGAAAAACAAATGAGTTTCCCATTTTTAGGATGTAAAAAAAATCTCTTTAGAAAGGTTTTTTCTCAGTTTGGGATTAAACACGAGGCTCGCAGCAATGGAGGGAATTGTGCAGTTGGAGGATGGAAACTGCTCCCAGTCCACTTGTGTGATCTTGCCCTCCTCTGTGTCTCCTTGAATTTAAAATTATGTGTTTATGAGGTTAGAAACTGTTTGGCAACTTGTTATTTTGCACTCGTAAATCCTTTTTCTTAGATCTCAGGGTAGTTTATAAACATGAATGAAGCCACAAACACTGGGGCAGGGCCTCTGCAATCATACTGGTCCAACAGGTGGGAATCAGGAGCAGGGCTTGCCCAGCTTTGCACGGGAGAGGGCAGCTCCTTGGGATCTGGGGAATTACCTTGAATCACACAGGGGCAGATCTGAGATCCATCAAAAATAACAATAATAATAATAAAAATAAAAAGGTGAGACAGGGAAACTGGAAATCCCATTTTCATAAAAATGCTGTTAGAATGGGAAATTCGGGCAAACTTCTCTGATGCAGCCCTGATGTCAAACGGCAACAACAGAGTGTCACTGATCCAGGGACAGGGACACCCTGGAGGGGCTGATCCAGGGACAGGGACATCCTGGCATTGTTGATCCAGGGACAGGGACACCCTGGAGGGGCTGATCCAGGGCACGGA
>VZTB01016552.1:7606-29420 GCA_013397245.1 Thryothorus ludovicianus
CGGTGACTCCGGGCCCCGCCGGCCGCTGGCGCCGCCTCCCGCGCCGCTCCGCCCCTGCCGCACCAGCGACGGCGGCGGCCGCGCTGGAGCCTTCCCGGCCCCGGCCCCTGCCCCTTCCCCTTCCTTCTCCCGCCCCGGCCGCGCTGCTGGAGGAAGAGGAAACTCCCCGGCAGGGCGGCGGCCCTCCCGCGCGGGCTGCCGGCCCAGGGCGGGCTCCGCCCGGGGCAAGGAAGCGGTTGAGGTAACGGAACCCAGCACCGGCCTGACCCGAAGGACACACATTAATCAGCTTTTTTTTTTGTAAAAGGAGCAGAGAAAGGGGGGCAGGGTACGGCTGGGCGCATGCCCTGATCCGGCGTTCCGTCGCTGCCCGCGTTACTCCATTTGCCAGGTTTGGGGAGCTGCGGCTCCAGGCACGGAGCTGGAGTCTTTCCTCGTGGTTTTATTCTTCCGCGTTCCGCCTTATCAGGCCTGTAGAGGACTGCCAGAAGTGTCCTTCAGTTAAACTCTAGCTCAGTAAAGAGGATGCCCACGGAGTGCCGTGTGTTGTCCCACTCACGGAGTAGCTTGAGTTGGAAGGGACTCAAAAGGATAGCCAAGTCAAAGTCCTGCCCCTGCATAGGACATGAATGATAACCATGTGCCTGAGAGCGTTTTCCAAAGCTTCTTGAACTCTCTCAGGCTTGGTGCTGTGACCACTTCCCTGCGATACCTGTTCCAGTTCCCAACCACCCTCTGCGTTAGGAACCTCTCTTCCAGCCTAAACCTCCCCTGACAAAACTTTGTGCTGTGCCTTCAGCTCTGGTCATCACAGATAAAGAGATAAGCATCTGCCCCTTCTCTTCCCCTCACGAGGAAGCTGTAGACTGCAATGAGGTCTCCCCTCAGTCTTGTCCAGGCTCAACAGGCTCAGGAACCTCAGCCATTTATCATATGGCTTCCCCTCAAGGCCCTGTACTCCAGAAAAGGAGGACTTTTCATCCTGTCATCGTTAGCTTCATGACACTTCATGGAAGCAGGCCAGCCTTGAAATGAGTGAAAGACCTGCAACATGGCCGTATTCCTTCTCTGGTTCAGATGCACACAGCACATATGTGATGCCTTTGTTTCTGCCTTTCTTACTATGACTTCCTGGCCTTTCCCTAGANATAGGACATGAATGATAACCATGTGCCTGAGAGCGTTTTCCAAAGCTTCTTGAACTCTCTCAGGCTTGGTGCTGTGACCACTTCCCTGCGATACCTGTTCCAGTTCCCAACCACCCTCTGCGTTAGGAACCTCTCTTCCAGCCTAAACCTCCCCTGACAAAACTTCGTGCTGTGCCTTCAGCTCTGGTCATCACAGATAAAGAGATAAGCATCTGCCCCTTCTCTTCCCCTCACGAGGAAGCTGTAGACTGCAATGAGGTCTCCCCTCAGTCTTGTCCAGGCTCAACAGGCTCAGGAACCTCAGCCATTTATCATATGGCTTCCCCTCAAGGCCTGTACTCCAGAAAAGGAGGACTTTTCATCCTGTCATCGTTAGCTTCCTGACACTTCATGGAAGCAGGCCAGCCTTGAAATGAGTGAAAGACCTGCAACATGGCCGTATTCCTTCTCTGGTTCAGATGCACACAGCACATATGTGATGCCTTTGTTTCTGCCTTTCTTACTATGACTTCCTGGCCTTTCCCTAGATTCCATCCATGATAATAGCACCATCTTTCTCACCTTCTCCCACCTGCTTTCATTTTCTCTAAGTTTTCCACCTACGGTGCTCATGGCATTCCTTCATCTTGCCAATCCAACACCTCTATCTTCTCCACTGCCTTATGCCACAACTCCCATATCCCTGCCTCAGCCCCACAATTCTTAAGCATTTATGTTGGAGAAACACCTTCTTCTCAGTCTGTTTCAAAGGCCATGAGAGTCCACACCAGAGCCGCTTAAGTATCAAGGTGCTGGGAAAGGCAGGAGTGAACCAGAAGGTGTTGAAAGGAGGAAGTGCCAACCTCATTCCTGGCACCACCTCACTCCCTCCCGTGACAATTGCATTATACAGCCTGTGCTTGACACCTTACATGCATATGCACTTTTTGTTCCTGGTACAAAGGTGCTCCTGGTTTCTGACCACCTGGTTCATTTCCAGCTTCCCTTTAGCTATGTGCAGTTTCATAAACAGTGCCTAGTGAGAAGATAACCTGGATCCAAAAGTCTAAAATTCCAGTGGGTTGTGGGCATTTTCAGTGGCAGCAAGCAATACCTGTGAATTGAATAAGCTGTGGGAGATAATTTTGAGGACCATTTTGATGAGAGCCTGAGACTTCACTGCTTGTGAAAGCGGGCGGACAGTCAATGACTATGCAAAAAGGTTGTAAGAAGTACCCCACAGATGACAAGAACCTGAAGAGCACCTTGCAATTATCATAATACTCTCCACCAAACTATGAAAGCATGTTTCAGAGTGTTTGTCACCAGTTTAGTTCTGGTGACAAAGCTATTCCTATCCTGCCAGCACTTCACAGCAGCAGTGCACAGACCGGAGCAGCAAGTAAGATGTGATTTACTACTTTTCTTTTGTCACCAACAATTTTAAGTGCAAATGGCAATTGTTTCACCGAGATACAAAATATAGACCACTAGTTGCTCCCTTTCAGTCCCTAGAAGAGCAAGCTAGCAACTCAGCTGGTTAGAGGTATTTAATTTCTGTGGGAGATGGTGGCTCCTCTTGAAGGTAACTTTCCTCACTCTGAGCGCTGCTATGCTGTGCTGTCTGTGGTAGGTTTTGTCCTCTTACACAAGAGTGACCTCCCACAGGAGCTTCTCCCATGCATCTGATAAAATACAGACTGCATGCCACGTGTTTCAGTGGGACTTGGAACATTCTGTGCTTAATCTTGGAAGTCCTTGATCTAATCATCTTTTGCCACACTTCAGTTAAAAAAACAGTTCGATAAACTTTCCTCTATTAAGTGTTAGACAGATATCCCTTGAGTCTACCTAGTACCTCTTCTGTGGAGTCTTCTCCATCTTTGTAGGCTTGAAGTAAAAAATTAAACCTGTAATCCTGTTGCTATTATTTCCTGTTTTCTTGCCTTAAGGCCTGTATCTATACCCAAGGACATAGTATAGATAAAAGCCTTAATGCTTTTGGAATTATATTAGAATGTGCCTGCACGTGCAGCAGTATGTAAAAAACACCTGCATTATATTGTTCAGTGGGAATTTTGCTGATTGTCTCTTCTGTAAATAGAGCAAATACTGTAAGTGTAAGATGACCAGTCTCTCAGTGTTTAGTGCTGCAGTAGATCTCTCATTAGAGGTAGTCAAGACATATGCATTTAATGTGAAAAAGGTCCTGTTTTATTCTTCTTCAGAGCTTAGCCATCCTGACTCTGATTACAGGAATCTCCTACTGTAGGGTCAAATTGCAGACTCTGACTGCTGGTTATCTCCTGCTGTACTATGTCTGCAAATATTAGTTTGCAGACTCTGAACACAGGCTTTAGCTAGCTTGACTGCAGGCTCCAAGAGCAGCTCTAATTCCATCAGACCTCATAGCTGATCTTTTTGCCACCACTCCTCCTCCTTTTGTTCTTCTTTGTGTCTCTCTGGATCATTCCTTCTCCCTCAAGGCTCCTCTACCTCTGCAAGGCCCTCTTCCTCCAGATCCTCTTCCTCAAAAGGCTTCTCTTTAAGAAAAGGCTTCCTTGACCAGCCAACCCACCCCTTTTATCACTCCTATCTTTATTAGTCACAGCTGTGACCCATAACGGCCATTCCTCTTCTTTGGAAATTACTACAGCTGTGACTTATCAGGGGCAAGGTTGCATGTAATCCCTTCTTCCATACCACAGTAAGGATGCGGCAACTCTGTCTGTATGTGCAAAGAGGTACATAACAGAATTTGAATGTCCTTTACAAGGTCATGACCACTAGTAGAAAATATAATTTTCTCAGCATTATCTTGATAATTAATAACTTATACCATCCTGGTTTTAAACAATACCGTTTCTCAAACCCACATGCTGTTATTCCACAGGCAGAATGCGAAAGAAATATTTTAGTTATGTTTATAAAGTCTTGGTGTGGATGAATCTTTCTCCCTTTAAGGAAGGAGATAGCTATAATTGAGTTTCTTATTCTTTCTCTTCTGTACACCAGAAAAATTCATAGGTGATAATTCCTTTAAATCCATGAGGAAAATTTCAACATTGGTATCTTCCTGATGGATAAAAGCAAGCTGAGAAATAGAAATTTTCTTACCCAAAGTCATTCAAGGTCAGAGCCAGACAAGGGATTAGAGACCCAGTTATCACAGCTAATTAGGCCATTGGATAAGCGACGGTGATAAACAGAAAAATTGATGAATTTTCCCAACACATAATAATAATATGATAAAATTTGTGTCTGAAAGTCATAAAATGCTGTGAAATGGGGAAGAGATGGTTGTATGGCCTCATGCAGTTCCTTTCTCTGCCATTGTAAAAAGGATATCTTTTTACAATGAACAGAGCAGAAGTTTGACCACTGAACTTTGAATTGAACAGTAAGGTCCTAAAACAAAACTCCTAAGTGTTAAAACTGTTACATTAGGAGACAATTGCCATTTATGTCCTCAGAATTTTTCACTCTTTTGTAAACTACTGAAAGTCTGCTGAGATGGTGTTTTTAGCTTGTTTCAGTGCTATTCCTAACAGGCTTAATTTGTTTGAGGAGCGCTTTACTTTGCTTTAACATGTCTAACCAAGGCTAGGCAACCCACTACTACATGCCACGGTAGCTCCTTGCAGGTTTGGTGGTTCAGGCACACACTGGGAGCTAAAACACTACAGTGGTACAAAACTCACATATATCACCTATTTGCTTATCACTAGATACGTATGGAACTGTGATGCATACATACTCAAATATTAAATTTGTACACTTGTACATGTCAGGGCCTTTCTTTTCTGCTGTTTTTCTGCCTTCTTTTTCTCAGTAGTGGTTCAAAATTATGTGGAGTTGCTTACTGGTTGTGTTCAGCATGATATGTAAATAAAGCATTTAAAATCAGAGAAAGTCTTGCTGCTTTCTAAATTATGAGGAAAGATCCAAAAGAACTTAACTTCTTCATACCTTCTGTTTTACTTTCTGTGCCAAGGATGCCTGGTTTGCCATGATAATGGACCAGAAAACACAAGGACTTTGGTATTCCGATGGCTAGATTCTAGGTAAGAAATGGTATTCCTACTTAAATACTTCTTATGAACTGAATTCTTTCATGTTCCCAGGCCTGGTTATGGTGTCTCACAATCCACTTTTGAAGTGTCCAAAGCACTGAGGAACTGCATAAGTGAAACTGTAGGAATCAGGAACATCAGCTTTGCTTAGTGAATCCCATTTGGAGCTTTTGCAATGGAGTACAAACATCTCACTGGACGAGAGTGGACTTGAATTTTTAGCAGATTTTTTTTTCTCACATGGAAACTGTATTTGGCCTTAGACCTACAGTGTGCTAAGCACAACTAAATATACTATTAAATGCTCATTGTCAGTTTTAACTTTTATTAGAAATACTCATATTGAATGCTGAACACCAATAGGATGTGCAATGGAAAAGCTATGCTGCTATGTTCATACTTCAGTGGCAACCAGCAGTTGCAAAAGCTGTTTCATTTTTTCAGATATAGAATCCAGGAGTAAATGTCACATCTGTCTTCTTTCCTGAGGTATTGTAATTTGTAATGCCTTTTTTTTTTTTTTTTGGTCTTAAAATTGAGAGCCAGACACAGTTAAGGGATAAAGAATTTTTTATCTCGGTATTTAATAAGTATTTTTATGGTGCAACACTTCACCAAGATGGAGCACACCAAAATGCACACTCCCAATAGATTGAGTATACAAATTTATAGACTTTGCAAATTAGCATATCTAATAAAGACACCCTAAAGAGATGTTTGAATGAATAGCATAATATCATCCCATCCTGAAGAATTCTTCCCTGGATGGGCTTAATTCTTGTTTACAGGATGTATTTTAGAGGGGATCTTGGTTTCTCAAGATAGTGTAGGGCTTTCTGGCCTCCAATTGCAAGGCCTCTAGAGTGTTTGGTTTTCTGGCCTAACAGAATACCAGAACTATGCTATCAGATTTGAGGAATTACAAGTACGCATGTTAAGAGCACTGAGCATAGGTGAAAGGTGTATTAAAGGTATATAAAAGAAAAGGCAAAAAAATCATCATGTCATAAGTGGCATCCCTGTGTTCACCTGCACATACCCTGAAATCACTGCCTCTCCCAAGCCCTCTGTAACAAATTTTGCATGGTCTCAGAGTCTTTTTGTGAGTCAGACAGGTGGCGTTAAGAGGTTAAGCTGATGGGTACTTGTAAACAGCCAGACATGTGCAGGCACTGCACAGAGTTCTAATATACTGCTGCTCTTTTCCTTCTATCATCAAGCGTATCTGGATTTCAGCAAAATGAGGAATTGCCTTGTTTATCTCCTCCATTTTGGAGTCTTCATTCAGAGGCTACCCCAGATCAGTTCTTCACTACTGAGAGCTTTCATCTTGTCTGCAGTCAGTTTTTGATGCTGGTTAAGATACCAGATGTTGATATAAAGTTTAAAGTGCCCCAGCTAACTCCTTCTCTTTGACTTTTCTGACCAGACCTTTATGAAGAATTTGGGCCAAAACAAACACTGAAAATTCATCAAATCATTCTGTCCTCTTAGAAAAATACTACAAACTGACCACATAGCCTTGTCATGGCATGGTTCCAGTAGGCACACTGTTCTTACAGGACCTAAAGTCACAGCACATTAGGAAAGAGAAATGGCTTTTAAAATTTCTACAGAACTTCTACAGCTCTGCTCTCTGTTAGAAGAGGACAAAGAAAAAAGAATTTATCCTTTCTTGAAATGACTTTTATCGTTCCTCTGGAAGTTTGCACTGAACAAAACAATAATCCTCTACTTGATAACCACAAATGTTGCCATTTTGACTCCAGTCCATGCAAATGAATCAGAAACACAGTGTCCCAAGCACTGTTCCTGCAAGGAGGAGATATCAGGGATGTATCCTGTGTATTTACAAAGCCTTTTTTCTGTGAACAGGAGGAAGCAATTAAAACATTATCTGCTCATCACCATAAAAACTCCTCTGCTGTCCAGATGTGTTTTTTGCACATATTTCTCAGAGTCATGCTGCAATACTACTGGTTTAGGCTATGATCTAAGTTTTCATTACCCTCTAGTTTTTTTCAGCCCTTCTCTTCTCTTCCTATCCCCTCTATCTTTCAAATCAACACCTGCACTTATTCATAAGAAATTCTCTTATTCAAAAGGAATTCAAATAGTTGAGTGATTTTATTTGACCTTTCTGAATGCAGCTCTGAATGTCTGTTTTTATAAGTACTGGATACTGATGTACAGGAGAGAAGCTACTCTTTGCAAAACTTGGTGGTTAATCTTTGATTCTGTACACCTCTATTTCAGTGTAATTCAAGATTGGTACCTTATGCCTAGACTTCCAGCTGGAATCATATGATGTGTGAGATGCTATGATGAGGTGATACAATGCCAGTCTCCAAAATTGGTCTCAGACTTGAGGAGGCTGCAGGAGGCCTTTGTGGCCTGCTCCTTTGCTATGAGGACCCTTTTGAGCAAAGGGGCACTCCAGAACTCGCTACAAAATCTTGTCAACTCTACAACCACTGAGATTAAGTGCAGCATGGCAATGCCTGGGGGAGCATTTGTCTGCACTGCTTGTGTCTGCTTTTCAGGCACAATGCTGAGGAACAGAAAGCAGGTTGAAACTCCCAAAGTATCAGACTACTAGCACTTGTTGAAATAAGGGGCATTTCTGTGTGCACCAGGAGTTTTCAAACATATGAGGACATGTAATTTCTGCTGTAAAAAGCCTATACTATAAAGTGACAGCTGAAAGCTGGCAGTGTGGGAAAGAAACCCCAGGTTTATGTGGGTCTTGTTGAGACCATGGCTGCTGACTAACAATCCTACAGTAAAATAGGTTATATCTCATAGTTCTCTTCTTCTTCTCACTCTAGAAATTTTAGCCTGTGTAACTAAGACAAGATATGAATCTAACAGGATATTACCACTTAAAAAAAGAAATGAGAAACTCAATGCAGTTAACCTGGAGGGAAAAGGCTGCCCTTACTTGAAATGCACAAAATTGCTGTGTGTGCCAGGTGGCTCCATCTGATTCTGCAGCAGGCACCTATGCTGAAATCATTTGCTGTAATATTCTTAGCTATTGTTAGTGATGTGATTTTGGCTTGCCCTTTCCCAATCATCCCTCATTTTCCCCTTCCTCCTGCAATGAAACTAGGGAAAAATTGAGCTCCAAATGTGGCTTAGCTATGTCTGGGGCACACTAAATGACAAACAGATCTCATCCAGCTTCTGGGGTTTTATCCAGACATGCCTTCTAGCAGTAAACTAGGTCTTGCCTAAGGCATGTCTCCTCATATATTTTCCCTCTGAATGTCAGAAGCCAAGCAATTTTCTGTTCTCACTTTACAAGTTTTAAATTTTTCAGTTAAGGAATCATTTGAAAATTGATAACTTGAAAATGTATTTCTAAAACCAGGTGTTTCTGGTTTTCAGTTGCCCATGTAAATACTCAACACTCTCTCCCTTTTATTGTAGCCTTCAGCTCAATGCAGGATCTTTGCAGGTTAGACCTCAAACAAATTAGCAAGATGACTGGCAGTACAACTCAACTGGTATCAGAGTGCTGGAGCAGTGCTCAGGAACCCTCCCCACCTACTCTGCAGGTACCTGCCAATAGTCATTTGGACTCATTTTGCTGTAGAGAAACTGTTAGTGCAAGAGGCAGCCAGCAAAGCCAGTGAGCATCATATACTATTGTGTACAGGGATAGTGTACTCTCACTGTCCTTTAGTAAAACTGGGAATAAAACTCATATTTATTGTGTGTCTGCAAGCTAGAACAGGGGCAGATGTGTGCAAGCACCTGGATAGAAAAGAAGGTTATCTACCTGCCACCTTCTTATCCTGGTAAGCAGGCTCTGGCAGAAGAGGGAGCACAGGGAAATGTACATCAAGGGTACAAACACTGTTCCTTTTTTTTCCTTTTCCTCCTTTGTAGCAGCATAAGCACATAAGCATTTACTCAGCTGCTTTTGGATCTGTTGGGGCGATGACTTGGACAACAATCAGGGCACATCAGAAAACTAACGAAAGTAAATTACCAAATAGACCTACCCAAAGCAACCCAAACCCAAAAGAATGAGAAACCCAAACACAGCAAGACATCTTCTGCAGTTGCAAGATCACTGCTCAAGAGCAGTTCTGCAAAGGCAGTGTTACACCTGTCACCCAGCTGTATCAGGTGTGCACAGAGGGACCAGAGCTAGCTATAATGCCCGTGGGAGGGAGTAATGGTAGCATGTCCTGGGAGCTCAGTGCTTACACACAGAGCAAGCAGCTGCACCTGAGTCACTCTGAGTGCCCAAGCTGGCTTGGCTGAGGTGACACAGGGCATCTCTTTATTCACTTAGAATCCTGCACTGTGATGACAACCCACAAGATTCAGCTTTGGCAAACCAGTGCATGAGAAAGAGAAGTCTGTCTTTGATCTTCTTTAGCAAAATTTTCAGAACTGTTTACCAGAAAGCAAGGAAACTGCTTTCAGATCTGCAACAACATGCTTGACTTCCTTAGCTTGGCCCAAATCCTCCCCTGAGTTCCAAGAAGCAGGAGTAGGTCATCTTGTCCTTCAATCTATATTCCCAGAAACAACCACAATGCAGCGGCCAGAATTCCACTATAGAGGGACCAGACAAACTTATCATAACAAGGCCGGCTCTAGGGGACCAAAACTTCCCAGCTTGTGAAGGCGTATGAGTGTAGCATTCTGACTGGAGGCATATCTCCAAAAGATGTAAAAGGGTCACAAACTCCGAGTTCTGAGCAGAGCGGGTTAGTCACGGCATTATTTTTAGAACACTAGGACTAAACAGAGTCCAAATCTGTAAAAGGTGTCCAGTGTCAGAGGAGACATAATTTCTGTTAACAAGAAATCGCTTTCCAATTAACACCAACATAAAGATAACAATTTAGCCTCTCCCAGAATACTCTTGCTTGATGCTTGTGTGGCGCTATGTATTGAGTTACCAAGCAGCTGCTTTTCCGTGTTTAATTAGCAGGTGTGAAAGTAGTGATGTTGCACGGAGGAGGCGATGACGCCGCTGCTTTTCCTGCACATCGGCGGCGCCGATGGGCTTGGGGGTGCGTGTCACAGTGTCATCTAGTGGCCGGCGTCCACCTTCTCGGCTGGGCAGCAGCAGCATACAGCAATTCTAATCTAAGGCTGCAGTCTTACATAGGTTTTCAGTGCTTCTTCGGAGACAGTGATGGTGATGAACCTTGTGGAGCACAGTCCTAACCCCAAGCAGTTTCATTAGACAGATGATGTAGGCATCAAGGCATCCTGAGGTGAGGTTTTTAGCAAATTTGGTGAAGCTTCTAGTAGCTCAACATGGCACATACTTTGAGAAAACTAAAAAAGCATGTGCGTCCTCACTTTTGGGTGTCCCATCTCTCTGTAAGTCCCTCATCACCATGGAACTGCATGAATTGCCAGCTAGCACTTCGATGAAAGTGTTTCCTGTGGAGGGAGTGATTAGAAACCTCCCTGCTTCCTTACTGGAAAATATTGCCCCTACAGAAGGTCCAGCTGAATAGCACACTTCTAATCTGCCTCAGCACAACCAGAGAGCATCTGATATAGAAGCATTTTGTGCTAGCAGAGATGGTTTTGTACTGAATAGATTAGGAAGGACTTTCTTGTCAGCTAAGTCACAAAGCCAAAAAGGTAGAAGTCAACAATGTCTTAGTAAGAGCTACACCAAGGCAAGAATGTCAGCCTATGATGAAAGCAAGCATAGAATATAATGTCACACTTTACTAATGCTCCATAGTCCACTAAATGTTTCAGTTACACTGATTTACAAGGGAGAGTTGTATCAGTAGTTTTCCATTTAGGCACAGCTCTTCAATAATAAAATTGTACACAAGAATCACATTACACACAATACTAACATTAAATTTTCTTGTACAGAAATACAATGGGACAAATAACTGTGATACCTTGATCAAAGGTAGTCAGTACCATTACCTACAGGTTAAAGTAATCTCTAACTTCCTACTCTAGGACCCTTCTCTCTACAGGTAATACATTTTGTCAAGCTTCATCTTCCACCAGAAACATTTTGTCTCAGATGCACTAATATTCAAAGTTTGGTGCCTGCACTTGCAACCTGGCTGGGAAGCCATTATTTTTTTCCAGCCATTATTTTTTTCTGACAGCTCAGTATTTTTTTTTTTTTTATGGTTGACCTGCACAAAACTGAGGTGTCTTTCCAAGAGAATTTGAAAGCTTCCTTGCAATCCAAATGACAGTAAACATAAACATTTGAAAGAAGGAACATTTCTGTTACAACAGAATGACTGTTTTGGTTCCTGTTGTTTAAGCAGAACTCCAGGGTCCGGCACACTTTTTTCTTAGGATTTATATGATTTGTTCAGTAACATGCTTGTTTTTCATAAGGTATTTTTTTCCATTAAGAATATGTATCTGATTATTTATTGGTAAATGTACCTCAGAAGTGGTATTATCTTTCCATGTCCACTATGCTTGTGTAACCAGTATAAAACCCTACCAACTCTGTTAGAATCTCACTCATTCCTTCTAGACATCATTTTCAAGAATGGGAAGGTCATAGGTTGACCATATCCCCAAAAATGTTTTGTCAGAGGAATCCTACCTATTCTTGCCACTAGGAAATCTCTATGGCTAAATCTAAGCTCTTCCCTCAGCCCAAAAGTGACTGAGATCAAATCCCAAAATACACTGTCCCTGTGGACACACTTACCTTGTGATGACTTATTGCTGGAATTTATGCTAGTGTCTATAAAGAATACTCTGATTTATTCCAAGTGTCCTCTGAATTTTGTGAAAGATACAGAAACGTATTAACACCATATACAGAGGAAAAATTCTGTTCCCTCTTCATTGATGATGTTTATTTTAAGGATTGCATTTGACTGTTTCATTTTTCTGAGCTTTCTTGACTGATAGTGATACATTACTCAGTCCAGAAGACCTTGAATACCCTGGCTGTTCAGTACTCCATATTTAGTACAGTTTCAATCAGGAACAACTCATAGGAGTAGAAACACACTTTTTACTTTGTACTGGAGTTTCAAATGTGGTAAAAAAAATAAACAAAATGTTAAAAAAATAGAAAAGAAAAAATACTCCTCAGGTTAACCAGTCTCCAAAAGTTTGAAGTCCATGTCTGTTTTGAATGTTCATGTGCCACTACAAAAATGTTTTTTCTACTGCTGAGAAAGCAGCAAAACCGCTACAAAATTACATAGCTTTCCTGTATCAATTTTACTCCCTGTGAGTTGTTTTGAACTTCAAGAGTACATTGATTAAAAGAATTTCAAGTGATAAAAAATAATTTCCACTATTGTTTAATCACAGTTAATACCTTTTCATGTTTAGTGTCAGAAAGAGACTGCATATTATGGAATAAACACCAGCATTTGTTTGTTCCCTCTATGATTGTTTCCAATAAAACATTTCTATCAGACAAGCACTTCATAAGAACACAGTTCACAAAAGCCATTTACTGAAAACAGGGTAGATGCATTTTTCTGGTGCAGGGATACACATCCCCCAGGACCCTCAAAGTATTTTTCCTGTCTGTGCAGGTAAAAAGTCAGGGCCCCACTGAACGTATCAGGTGTACTGAAAGTTTCTGGGATAAGAATACTCCAGTGCAAAAGACATCTCAATGCAACAGAATCCAATACTTACACAAGGGGATATTTTATCTCTATTAGCATCTGACAAGAACAAACTATGCACTTACAAGGTCCAAAAGAAACACATTTAAAAAAATTCAGACAAATGCTCTAAGTTATCTATTTTTATTACAAAATTACACTTGGTTAGTTGCGTGCAACAGCATTGGCTGACAATGTCACACAGCTGCTCCCAGATAAGGCAACAGCTGCAGTGCCTACTTGCACTAACAAGGTTACTTTATATCCCCTATAGCTGAGTTACCTGCAGTCACTACTGCAGCGTCTGATGAGGCAGTGTTAGGAACCACAAGTGGGTAAGCCAGGCCACAAGAAATAGTTTTACTGCCTCACAGAATCATAAAGTAACTTTTGATGGAAAAAACCTCTTAGAGCAAGGCTGACCATTAATTGAGCCACTGCCAATATACTAGGTATAGCTTTATGTATTTTTAGTTAGGAACTATAAACTTTACTTGGTACATTTCAATAATTAAGCCTTAATACATTTCTTGACTGCACCTGGAGCTATCACCAGTAGCAGCAGCAACTCAGGACTATACAGCAGTCTGCATCCTTCTTTCATTTCAGTACCTACAAATGGATTTTAAACTTGTTGATGAACCTATTTAGTATAGCTTTAGAACAGCTTGAGAGCTTAACATAGTTTTCTTCCATCTTCAGCTACTGCTCTTTATCCGTCAGTGTGCTGCTCTGTTCAGTGCCTGAACTGTGCTTGCTCTTAAGGGACCTTCCAATGTATCTCCAATACTCTTTTCGGATGGTGTCTTTTTCTTTAGCCAGAATTTCACACAACTATGAAAGAAAATTCAGAGACCGGAGTGTTAAACCAAAAAGCTTACAGAATCCTCAACTATAAAACACATACATCATGTATTTCAGACAGTATCAGAAATATGTTTCTCTGCAACACTTGTTTTGTTACAAATAATGGGATTTGTAACTGTTTAATGACATCAAGCTGATGATGACCCCCGTGGTAGCCAACCAATCTGACACTGCACAAAAATCCCTCCAGCCGCATTTCAGTTGTAGGATTTCCCTTTCACTCATTTCCATGCCTACGACTCATCATTCATGCCAGCCTTATGGACCCCACAGTAGAGCAGAGTATACTTTCTGAGAACCTTGAATGTCTCTTAGTCATTCAAAAGGCAGTAAACCACTTAATTCCAAAGACTGGAGGATCATCCTGCTTTTCAATCTTCAGTACTCTTGAGGGACTGACCGATCTTTTATTTCTGTTTTTTTCCTCAGCAGACTGTCCCAAAAAGTTTCTCCATACAAGTCAGTAACCATCTCTCATGCTAAATTAACAGTTGGTGCAGATACTTCTACATGTTTAAGTTTTTTAAAATTTTGGTCTGTGTAAGCAGCACAGTAGAAGTCAATACTACTAACAGGACAAGCTATGTAAAGTTTACATAGTATGAAAACTACAAATCTGTTAGTAAATTCCCTTTTATTATTATGCAGATGGCATTGCCTTACTCTGTGAAATGGAGCTAAAAAATTAAGAGCTTTGATTCCTAAATAGAGAAGTCAAAATCAGTGAAATAGTATAAAGAGGACATGAATCTAGGAGGTGCAACTGCACTTAGAGTCTAGTGGAACACAACGGTAAAGTGCTGAGAAAAAACAATGTTGGAACACAAAGACTCCAGGCAAAAACTGCAGCTCTAATTACATCAAGTTCCAGTCAGTCCCACAGTGAATAGAAAGTGTTCTTGCAAAAACTACAAACTGCACCAAGAAGCAGCCAAGTATGAAGCTCTGGGAGACACAAAACACTGCCAGAAGTAACTTAAGCACTGCAGGAAGTGCGTAAGTTACTGACATTTCTCACTGATACCGCAGTGTGTGCTGGTCATAAGCTAATTCTGTCAACTTTTTTAGAAAGTGCTAAGAAGGGCTAAAGGAGCTCAATTGAGGTTGTTTGGACATGGATATTCTGAGAAAAATTCATTAACCTACAGAGAAGAGAGTGAGTTAATGCTACAAATTTAACACTGAAAACTCCTCAATTGTTAAACATCTTTCTTCTGCAGGTAGTATAAGAGACCTTCCTTCACTACTAGGTGAAGAAAATTTAAGAGTAATTTCATCACTGCAAGTTATTATTTATATTGAAATTAATGAGATCCTTGTGATTGCCTGGCTTTTGTGTTAAACTCTTCATACATCTCTAATGATTAACAAGTAACCTGTTCTACTTATGAAAATCAATCTCATTTTGTCAATCTATAAAACCAGACAGGAATAGACAGCATCCCTGAAAAGAAAAGCCAAGCTCTCAAATGTACCTCCAATGCCTTGTTCAGTGTTTCTTCCTTGTTATCACACTGGTTTTCTAGCATATCTTCATATATGTCCACAAGAAAGGCAATCAGATATGGTGAACTGTGACTGGGCTGTAAATTCAACAGCTCCTCCAGCAGGTTTGGATATTTAGAAAGACCACGATCCTGTAGAATCCTAGAAGAGAGGTTAATAGGCCTGACACATAACAATAGGAAATCTGGTGTGAGTAATTGCATTTTTGTTATTATTCCTTTACTTGGAGATTAGTTTTGAAATTAGGCTGCAAATACAAGTAAGTCAGAGAGTAAGCAGAATGCAGGACTAGTACAGCCTCATGTTGTAGGAAGCTGGTAGAGTTTTTGATCAATTATATAGAAATTACACTGAAAGCATGTTCGTTATTTCCTATCTATGCTTTTTAACACAGTAACATTACAGGTTAAGTTTTTTAAAGCATGAGAAGTACCTGTAGTCCCTTCCACAAGAACTACAGGGCCAGAAGCTTAGTGAAAAGTTACAGAGAAATTAGGTTACAATATAATAACACCTTGTGACAGTATTTGCCTGCCTGCTTAAGCACACTACACTAGAACAAAAAGTATCAAGTTCTTTTCAATTAAGAAGTAGGCATCAGACACCTTCCACATACAGTCTCTGTGCCACATGGAGAAATAAACCTCACCCTTTTAAGTAGTTCCAAGCACTCTCATTATGTGGCACTGCTGTGATCATCTCAAGAGTGTACCTGCAAGAAAAAGGTAATAGGTCATGAACGCAACCAATAACAATGCAGTTACAAATTACCTGAATGTGCTCAGAAGCTTCCAAATGTATCTGTCTAGTCTATGCTTCACTCTTTTTGCAGATCATCTCACCTATGTATGTCAAAAATGGCTCACATTATAATCACCAGGAGTCTCAAAGAGGCAGACACTATGTTTTAAGATTTAAGTGTTCAATTTGCTGGACTTTATATAACAATGAATCAGTTCTCAAAATTATTAGCAAAACCACTGAGAAACAACATAATATACTCTCCTGGTATACTAAATGAGTAACTTGTATCTTGATGCTCAGAAATGGCAAGAGGCTGAAAATGGCCAGAGTAACTGAGCTCTGTTAATATGACTGCAAATGCTATGTTCTGCACCTATTTGCAGAACATTTTTCATGAGGCTACATTTAAGCAAACCCAAAGAAAGCCAGAGCTTGAGCTTTCAGCTCACACAGCTTTCTGCAGCATTTCTGTGAAAGCAGCAGTGAAGAAATTGCTGTAAAAGCAAAGCAAGAAAAGGCATCTCTGATAGAGCCACAAAGCCACATTTCATCTACACAAAACACATTTATTTTCTGGCTTTTTTCAGCATAACCAGGCATTATGATGATTTTCAGAGACTGCAGATACTGATAAAAAGTTATATCAGGAGTACTAAAAAAATTACCCACAATTGTAACTCTTTTTGAACATTCTGCAGTCACTATGACAAAGACTGAGTTTATAAACCAACAAGCAGTTCTAGAATCACACTTGAGAAGTCTTAATCATAGCCAGTCTGGTTCTTAAGATGGTACCCAATTATCCTGAGAAGATCAAGAGAGGATGTACAATCTAAACTCTGGAGAGAAAACGTCAAATATATCCAAGTCTGTCACAGAAATGGCTCAGATTAACTGATCTACAAAAAGGTTATAAACTGGAAGAGAAGTAAAACTTCTAGAAGGTTGCAAAGACAACCATGGAAGATAGTGAGGGCTGGGATCCTCTATGAGTAATGTACCAAAGGATCTATTTAGAGATTTTTTCTTTTGAAAAATAACTCTGCAGTACCTTAATTGCTTCTTCACTTTTGACAAATATTTTCCAATAACCATCAACCCTAATAAGCAGTCTGAGATGTAAAAGCCATATGAAGAAGCTTCTCTTACCATGACGGAGAGTAAAATACATCTAGAAGCCCAGCTTGTCTTCAGTTACAAACATGCAACATAGAAACAGTGAGCATGAAACTTTTTCCTGAAAACCAGACACCTCACAGAGGTAGTCCTCTTTGTGCCAGACACATACTCCTGAAAGCTTTCTTTTTCCAGCTGCATCAAATTCCTCACAAAAGGTAACTCCTCTTCCTACAATCCATGTCCATGCTGTTGCATTGGGTTTGCATGGCCTGTTTTTTGGTAGCGGGAGTGTGGCTTCTCTGTCCATCAGAGCCTGTCCCTGGTGGCTCCAAGGATGGAGGTGCCATAGGCCAAGGCTGGGCCTATTAGAAATGATGGTAACGCCACTGTAGTAACATGTTTATGAGAGAAAAACAGAGGTGGCTGCACAGTTTTATTTGAGGCCAGAGAAGAGCAGAGTGAGAACACACAAGAGGAACAATGCTGCAGACGCTAAGGTCAGTGAAGAAGGAAGAGCTGAAGAATCCCTCTCTTTCCAAACTTTCTAGGAGTAGAATACTAAAGAACAGTACAACAATGTCACAGGTTATCTGCAGTTTGTCCCACTCTAACTAGTTCACCATGAGCCCCAAAGTTTTGTTTGCACAATAAACAAGTAAGGAAAGCAGATTCATGATAGTAGCTTGCCCAGGGCAAGCAGAGCTTGCTTCAGTCTAACACTTGATCTGCTATCTGCTAACCATGAGTGTTAGTCCCAGAAGTGAAAGAAAATCAGGAGACAAAGTCTCATAGTCCCACGGGGACTATGAAAGTATTCCTTTGCTTTCATGTAATGGAGACTGTTTGATGTGAGCCTGAATAGCATTACTAACCGGACTTCTCTGTCTAGGACTGCCGGGTCATCATAGCCAGTGGTGTTGAAAATGACAAAGTGACGTTGGTTCCAAACAGAGTTATTTCTCACATCTTCTCTCAAAAGCTGGTCTACATAGTCCAGTTCATTGTCCCATAGTTTGAACTCCTACAGAAAGGGAAGGAAGAGAGAGTATCACAATCCAAAGATTTTATTTTTTTAAAATACATTCTTGTTCCTAAGTTGCCTGAACACCAGATAGAGCCTTTTTTGAAAAAAATCAACAAGAAGTTCAAATAAAAATAAGTACGAGTGAACTAGGAACACACTGTACTATTCAGTGGTACACAATGGTATTAGCTCATCATCAAATTCACACACACGAAAGTAAGTAGACAACAATCCAATTTTTTGAACTAATTTCCTAAAAGGAAAGTTTATAGCTAACCTCTGTCACACATTTCACAGCATTTAAAGAATCAAGAGTTCTGTGGATACAATACCTGAATAACCCATTGTCTGTGTTGCCAGGCATGGTAATTTTTGGCATCTTGGTTAAGAATGTCAGCTATGAACTCAAGCTCTCGGGATGGATCCTGCAACCACTCAACCAGCACACGTCTGTGATGCCTAATGACAAGAGGAACAAAGTCTCAATTTTTTTTGTGAGTGTGTGGTCTGTATAAAAGCAGCTTACAAGTGGACACTTAGGGGAAAAACCTACTAGTTAAACACTTCAAAATAATCACACCAGAACGTTTCACTTGGCTCTGAGAAATGCATGGTGCATACTTATATTATAAAAACTTCTAACCACACATACACGATGGCCAATCATCTCATTTCAGACAAGTAATGAACCAACATACTTCCACACTCATGGTCAAAACTTTCAGCAGAGTAAAGTTTTCCAGTATTACATAATTTCTCCAGCAATAACAATACTGCTCTTTTGCCTATTCCCATTCATTTTGGAAAAAACCCAACAACAGGCAGACAAACTCCAAAACACAATAAAAGAAAAAATATTAATTTTTATTTGTCTTCTGGTTGTCTTTTCACAAGTGTTTTTTTTTATCCTGTCAGACTTATTTTGACACTCTAAAAATCGAAATTAACAAGAAAAAACAAGACCTGCTTAGCATGTCATAATTGTATGTTCAGAACTAATATCTGAAAGGAACTTTGACATGTTGCAACTCCATTTAACTCCTTGACCACAAGTGGACAATTTACAAAACAAGTATTATCTGCAAAAACATTAAGAACAGAAAAGCAAGCATGATTTTACCAGACTTGGTAGTTCTTTGGCTGATCTTCAATGATAGCTGTAATGTACTTAAGTTCCTCATGGAGATCCTTTCCCAAAGACTGCAGGAGGACTCTCCGGAAATGCCTGTATAAAAGTGAAGCATTTGAACGCTGCAAAAGGACTTGCCTAAAATTTACAGAGAAGAACACTGAATCACCTTTGTTCACAGTTCTTGTAAATGATATTGAGCTAAAAAAAGTGCAAAAAGCTAAAACTAATGCAAAATCCTTAACCACATATCTAGTTCTGTTAAAAGGCATTCAATTATCACACATTACAGAACTAGAATTATGAGTGGTTGCTACAGTGCATTATCTAAGATTGTAACAATCCTGTTCATATTAACCTGTACCCACGCTAGCTTTCTGTCACAGAAACTAAGACTTCTGTGCTTGAAACAATGTAAACTTTCTGATTTTATAGAAATTAGTGGAATGAAGATATACAAAAGGCTCTTGTTAGCACTTATGAGTTAAAAGGCCCTTTTCTGAATATCAGAAATTCACTGTGTATTTATTATCTAACTGATCAGTAATCTGACAGATCTTTTAAAACACAGTTTAGTAAATACACAAATTACTTGCTGTCATGTTTTTATGCCTCTTCTTGAAGTCAATTGAGGGCATCTTCAGCATTTTGCCATAGACACATTATCAGGTAAGTGATCTAATTTAAAACAGAAAGGTCCTTTCATGGCTAACCTTGACCTTGATTGATAATATCCTTAAAGCCAAATGAATGAAAACCACTGAATCAAAATGAGGCATGGGAAATACTGAACAAAGTCTTTCTTTGGAAGCTCACTGGAAAGCTACACTACTTTTCTGTGTAAATTCCACTAGGCACACCCTGATTCAACTAACAAAACATTAAAGACTTAAAAGGTAGGCAGCAGAATGACCACAGAAATAATCCCAAGATTACTACATACCATACTGTGTAGTTTGCAGCATTTAACTCAATGGCATCCGCTGTTAACTTGAAAGCTCTTTCACTTCTCTCATCCCGCTGCAGAACAGCCCGGAAGTAATCATAGACATCTCGGACTAAATAGAGAAAAGCATCTTAAACAATGGCCTGAACAGGGGATAAGGTTAATAATCCTTTGAAATAGCTTGCTGTTTTCTGTGCTCTAAGTACGCCTCTGTAAAACAATATATACCTATTGATCTGACAGCACTTTCAGCTGAGACCTGTGCATGATATTAGCACGCCACAAAGCTGCTCAAGTGTGTTAGAAATACATCACCAGAATAATAGCTAAAACAATCATAAAAGGTCTGTGCTCCTTACTCATAGTACTTCACCAGCTGCAAGAGCTTCATGTTTTGGTTCCATTTGTGGGCTGGAAATGCCTTGTGACACGAACCACACTGACTGCTATATTATCTCTTAAGCCATAGAATTTTAAAGGAGAAGATTCCATTTCAGAGATGCTTGGTGAAAACACAACACACCAGCACTGTAACACAATTAATTAATTTCTTCACAGTATCGCTCTAGAAAATGTTATCCAAAACATGAAGTCTTGTTTCAACAATGGTTAAGAGAAGAATATATTTAAAACTTACATTTTTCACTGTAGATGATCTGAACAACAGGATTTGGCCCATCATTTTGAGGAACAGGTTCAATATCAGCCCATTCCTTTCTGTCCCTGTAAATACATGTTTTTGTGTTTTTCAAGGCTTCTAAAATGCACAAAATGCTACTCAAACCATGACATACACAAACTTGTGTCCAGGAACACATCCTTGCTCTGAACAGTCCCTACTATCTTACCTACATTATTGTCTGTAACATGGACCAGCATATAAATAAGGCAGAGGTGTCCCTAACATTAGAAGGAGCAAGTCATTGGAGGAAGTCCAGAGGAGGGCCACAACATTGGAAGGAGGACTGTTCCACCCTTACGAAGACAAACTGAGGAAGTTGGGCTGTTCAGCCTGGAATAGAGAAAGCTGTATGGAGACCTCAGAGCAACCTTCCAGTATCTAAAGGGGGCCTACAGGGAAGCTGGAGAGGGATTTTCCATCAGAAACTGTCATGACGGGACAAGCAGTAATGGGTAAAAACTGAGAGAGGGGAAATTTAGGTTAGGCATTGGGAAGAAACTCTTTGACTGTAAGGGTGGTGGGACACTGGACCAAGTTGCTCAGGCAAGCTGTGTATGCACTAGCTCTGGCAGTGTTCAAGACTATGCTGAAGGCCTTGAGGAATCCGGTATAGTGAAAGGTGTCCCCATCCCTCCCAAAACCTCCGCACTCCTCCGGTCCCAGCTCCGGCACTCCGCGCCCCCCACCCCGTGACGCGACGCGACGCGAGGGTCCGGCCCGGCCCCGGAGGACCGCGACGCCGCGGCCGCACCTGTACAGCACGTAGCCAGCGTCTTCCCCGTCCTCCTCCTCCTCCAGCAGCTGCCCGAAGCCACCCTCCGGCTCGCTGCTGCCGCCCTCCGCGTCTCCCTCCGGCTGCAGCTCCGGCGCCGCCGCGGCCACCGCCGCCCTCCCGTCGGCAGCCATCGCCCCGCAGCCGCTTCCGGGGCCCCGCGGCACCACGAAGGCGCGGAAGGGGGGGCGGAGCGGCGGCGCGGCTCGACAGCGCCGCCC